>JAZBGX010000859.1:11425-23935 GCA_037414775.1 Zonitis immaculata | reverse complement strand
ATATTCAATTCCTTTGAATTCGCGCTTATAGTCACATGACTCTTTAACCAATCAAATCACATACGTGCATGTTGTAAAGGTATATAACTATATATACATATTTGTAAATACATTTTTCATACATATTAAGGCATGAATTTGAGTTACTTATTGTTTATAGTTGATGGTATATAACTCATTTAATTTTAATAAGTTTACTGGTCAGTCTCAAGGTTTCTTGTTTCAACCAATAATTGTTTGAGATTTCCATTGAGTGACTCATCTGAATTGACCTTAATCGTTGTAACGTCATTTTTGTTTTTAACCGGTTACCACCCTGAATCATAATTGACAGCAAAACAGTTGAAGGCAATAAGAGGAAAAAACAAAAGTGAATCGTATTAATAGCAATTAATAGTATATAATAACAATAAAATGGCAGAATTAATATCGATTCCATTAAAAAAACCATCAGAAGTTGATATTGTGACGCCATTGAAAAATTTGATATCGTCGCGTTATAGTACAGCTGATCATCCAGAAGATTATACAGATGCCATTAATGAATTTTCTAAATTGAGGAATAATGCAATTTGGAAAGCCTTTGAGAAATATGAAAGTTCGTTAGAAGTCATCTATGGGTATATTTCTTATTATTATTATCATCATTATTATTCTCATCAGCTTATTTATATAATAATGATATAATTCAAGGTACTATGATCAATTAGTTGCATTGGAAACGAAAATACCAGCACAAGAACTTCAAGTGCCATTCAAATGGAAAGATGCCTTTGATAAAGGCTCAATTTTTGGTACAAGAATTAGTTTAAGTAATTAATTATTGTAAAAATAAAAAAAACAACAGAATATAAATAATTGATATTTGAAATTTATAGCAATTCCATCATTGGCTTATGAAAAGATTTGTGTGTTGTTCAATATTGCAGCACTACAAAGTGCCGTGGCTGCAAACCAAAGTATTGAAAATGATGATGGCTTGAAATTGGCAGCAAAATTATTACAGGTTTCTTTTCTATCAAATCAATCAGTTTTGTTTCTCCTCATAATTTTTAAAATTATAGCAATCGTCTGGTATTTTTAATTATCTAAAATCTACAGTTATGTTGGCAATACAACAAGATCCTACACCTGATTTAAATCCAGACACTTTAGGTGCTTTAGCAGCCTTAATGTTAGCACAAGCTCAAGAGATTTTTGTCCATAAAGCCATCCATGGTATTATTAATAATTTATTATTATTATTATTATTGAGTAACAATATGAGAATGGTCTGTTTTTTTTGTTTTTTTTTAGATAAAATGAAAGATTCCGTTGTTGCTAAATTAGCATCACAATGCGAAGATCTATATGGCGAATGTTTGAAAATTTTTCAACGTGACAACTTGAAGCAATTATGGGACAAAGATTGGATAACTTTGGTAAATTGTTTTGTTATTAAAAAATAATAATAATAATAATTCCAATTGGATTTTTTGCCATTTAGATTGCTGGCAAACAAGCCGCTTTCCATGCCATCGCTGAATTATATCAAAGTTTCGTATGTAAAACAAATAAACAAATTGGTGAAGAGATTACACGTTTACAACAATCAATTGAATTATTTAAAGCATCACAACAACGTAGTGGACGGCAATTATTCCAAGATCTATTACATAAAGCCGAACGTAATTTGAATGAAGCTAAAAAAGATAATGATTTCATTTATCATGAACGTATACCGGATATAAAATCAGTTGAACCAATTGGTAAAGCACAACCAGCTAAAAGTTTACAATTACAACAGCCGATGAGTCAGAATTTCAAAGATTTATTTAATGAATTAGTACCAGTTGCTGTCCATCAAGCACTAGCTGCATATGATTTACGTAAAACAGAAATTGTTAATACAGAAATTGGACGTTTAAGAGAATCGACAACTATTTTAAATGGGTAATGGATTTTTCATTCAAATAATTGGTTTTTTTTTCTTAATTACTATTCATTTTTAACATCATAGAGTGTTAGCATCTTTGAATTTACCAGCTGCAATTGAAACTACAGAAGGCTCAGGCTTACCACCATCAATTCTAGAAAAAGCGAATACAGTCAGTCAATTAGGCGGTGTAACGGAATTAGAACGTATGATTAACGAATTGCCGGATGCATTGAAAAGAAACCAAGATATTTTAGATGAGGTAATTGCGCAATTTTTGTGTTTCTTTCTTGAGAGAAAAGTTTAATTTTAGACTGATCGTATGTTGAATGAAGAAAAACAAGCGGATGATACTTTGAGGCAACAATTCAAAGAACGTTGGTCACGTACACCGTCCGATCAATTAACAGAAATGTTCCGTTCAAATGCAGCAAAATATCGACAAATCATCAATAATGCTAAACAAGTAATCGGAATTATTGACAAAAATTATTATTAAAATTGACAATTTCAGGCTGATAAAGTTGTACGTGATAAATTCGAACAACATCGTAATAATATTGAATTATTAAGTAAGTCATCGAGTGAATTAGAAGCGGCTGTACCACAAGGTTCTTCTAATGGTGGTGACATAACAAATTCAGTGGCTGTTCAAACATTGAAACAATTAATGGAACAAGTTGAAACAATAAAAGCTGAACGTGATGTCATTGAAACTGAATTTAAGAATACAACATTCGATATGAAAAACGTATTTTTACAAGCATTAGCTAAAGATGGTGCTATAAGTGAAGCAGCTATATCTGTTGAAAATCTAGGACAAATTTATGGACCATTACAGAAGCAAGTGCGTGAAAGTGTTGACAAACAAGCCAGCTTGATTGAATCAATTCAGGTTGTTGTCCCCTCAATAACCTTTGCTAATTATTATTATTATTATTAATAAACAAATGATTATGATTATAGCAAGCTCATGGGCAATTTGTTCAAGAACGGGGCTCAACAGCTAGTGGACGTGAAACGAAAATGTGTCAATTAGCTGCTGCACATGATGCATTTAGAGAATTATTGAATAATTTACAAGAAGGCACAAAATTTTATAATGATTTAACACAATTATTATTGACATTTCAAAATAAAGTAACCGATTATTGTTTTGCACGTAAAACTGAAAAAGAAGAATTATTAAAAGATTTAACACAAGAAAGTAGCCGACAAATTCCTGGTACAACACCAACAACACCATCTTATCATTCAGATCCTGGTAATTTCATTCATATTATCATATTGTTATTATTGTTGCTTTATAAATTACAAAATAAATTATAATATAGCTGGAATGAAAAAAGAAGCACCACCAAGACCACCACCACCGCAACAACAACAACAACCTGGTGGTAGTAGTTTACCATATCCAGTTTATGTACAAGGTATGCCGATACCATATGGTTCAACACCATCTGTACCATATCCATCATATGTACCACCACCAATGCCACAAGGATATAATCCTTATGGTACAATGCCTTATCCGAGTAATTTTATAAATTCATTTAAATAACAATAATTATCGAAAATCGTTAATTGGAAAAATATTTTAGGCTCTTATAATTATCCAGGTGGATTTCCACAACAGCAACAACAACAACAGCCACCACTACCACCAGGTAGTTATCCACAGCAACAACAACAACAACCACCGCCACCTGGTGGCTACCCAGGTAATCCTTGGTAAATCTTATTATATAATATCGTTACTATACATACATATAGGAATATATTGGCTTATTTTCTATATCAATTAACTATTCAATTTATAATTTCTATATACACACATACAGTGCCTCTGTTAATTAGGTCCGTCTTTAAAAAAAAAAAAATTGCTAAACAACAGTAATTTAGTTTATTATTTTTAATTGAAATTGTTATGATAAATATTTTCTAATCATGGTAAATAAATTGAAAGCTACACATATTATGCAGAATATTCATTTTCTTTATGTTCCTATCTTGCAGATCCTGTCAGTAAAAATTGGTTTGAAAAAAAATACTTATTTCTAATTTTTCTTTTTCTGGATAAAAGTAAATTATACACTTATGTAGTTATCTACGAATATATACGTAATTATTCAGTAATTTATGAGAATAATAAAAAGAGTGACCAAATTACTACCACAGGAACTGAAGACGTAGGTTCGAGAGTTGATTTAAAGACTTGCGATTCCTGGGAGTTCTCGGATCACCCCAACTATTCTCTATTACGTCATTGCTTATATTGTCATCATTCTGAACCATGTAAAAGTGAATTATAACTGTCTATTTTTAATATACATATGTATGTATGTATGTATGTATGGAGTTATATCAAATTATTGATTATTACGTTGGAATATGGCGGCTATTTTGAAAATTACATTTTTTTATTATTATTATAAAATAAAGATATCACAACTTTATTTCTCTTAAAATATTCTACATAAATCCTCGAATTTTTAGAATTTCATCACTGATAATTCTTGTGGTGATTTCCATTTAATTTAGCGAATGATAATCATTCGATTTCCATTTTTTTAAAATTGCAGCAGCTTTTTTCAAATTTTCATCGTTCTATAAAAAAGAAAAGAAAGAGATTAGTGAAAGTTTTTTCAAATATTTTAATTGACTTTACTTTGAAGAAACAATAACGAACGAAATTCTCGCCTAATGCTTTATTCGGTTCACTATAGAAAGCCGATGGTGGTATTCCTTGTAAACCGATATTTTTCGTCATCCATTTGGTGAAGCGATAATCTTTATATTGATCTTGTTCAGCATTTAAATCGACTTTAGATTCTAAAATATTATTTTATTGGAAATATAATTATTATTTAATAATTAGAATGGAGAAAGAAAACAAAACACAACCTAACTTCTTCCAATCAGCTACCATGAAATAACCACCTTGTGGTATAGTTGGCCGCATTCCAATTTCTACTAGAAATTTCGCCATATATTCACGTTTCGATAATAATTCTTCGGATATTGTAATAAAATAAGAATCTCTTTTACCAAGACGCGATAATTCCAATTCAAAACCGATAGCTGCAGCTTCCTATATTATACATTGTATGTATTTCAATTATCAAATTCAAAACTAATAGAGAAGAAAAGAAATTCATATGAATTGAAATAAGTTATATACATACTTGAATTGGTGTATTTCCAGTATAGACGCAATTCTGATGTACCATTTGTAGATTCACCATTAAATTTGCTGGACCATAAGCCCAACCCAATTTCCATCCAGTTACACTAAATGTTTTACCAGCTGATCCAATTGTTATGGTACGTTCCCACATACCTGGTATTGTCGCCATTCGTATATGTGTATTTGGATGATAAACTAACCATTCATAAACTTCATCCGATATACACAAAACATTCCATTTCTTACATAAATCGGCAATAAATGTTAATTCATCTAATGTGAATACTTTCCCAATTGGATTATGGGGTGTATTGATTATTATTATTTTTGTTTTTTCATTAAATAGATTCTCCAGTTCTTTCCTATCTAAAATCCAATCAGCAGACGATGGTAATTTATTATCATCGCATGAATTGTCTTTCTACAAATTCCAAGAAATTTAATGAATTCGATGCAATAATAACAAAACAAAAACAAATAAATTTAAATGCAACCAACCAATCGTAATGGAATGAATTTCGGTACACCACCAGCACTCTTCACCATCGGTTCATAACAATCAAAAAATGGTTCAATGATTATCACTTCATCACCAACATCAACATGTCCGACAATAGCGGCAAATAAAGCTTCATAAGCACCGAGAGTTGTCAATATTTCCGTTTGCGGATCAATTTCACGTCTAATTAATTGTGAATACAATTTGGATAGTGCTTGAACTAAACGTGGATGCCCCTTCAATAATTAATTATTATGAGATATTATTATTATTATTATTATGATTATTGATCATTATTATTACAAAGCCTCTTGTATATTGATGAATTAAACAATTATCACTATTCGCTACATGATATAAAGCCTCCGTTATATATCTAGGGGGTGGATAATCAGGAAATCCTTGGCCTAAATTTAGTGGTTTATAATCTAGAGCCAGCTGAATATATTCAACCCTACAAATTGAAATGACATAAATACAATTGATATATAATTGAATTAACAAACCAAACACTTTTTTGACTGCCAGCATATCGTTGTGGTAGAACAAATTTCTTCTCAATTTCAGTCATTCTTGTTGTTGTTGTTGTTGTTGCGGAAAATTTTCTACAATTCAATAAATCCAATTTACGTAAATTTCGACTTATCAATAACAAGTTTCGTGATAACATCTATAAAATTTCAGACAAAATTTAGAGCAGTTAACTACTACAACTCCTCTTTCTATTATTCAGATTAATTTTTTTCTATTGTTCTCTATTACGTAATGATAACAATTATTGAGAAAACCCGAATATATTTTTCGAAAAAAAAATATTGAACTTTACTCACTTATGATTGTTATCTAACAATAAGTATGTTTATCAAAAATATTAAATAATAAATTGTGCAATTTCAAATTACTGACATAACCTCAATCGTCGGTATAAAATATCAACAGTTTTTTTTCTAAATTTTTCCAGAACAAAGTATTATTGATATATATCTAATAATAATTCTAATGATAATGATAAATAATCACCATATAGATATCATTAGTCAGAATAGTCAGTCACTGTAAAAAATCGTTTTCAGAATATCTAACATAAAAATAAGGTTAGGTTATGTTTGAACTCAAATTTATACGATATAATTTTTTCAAGAATTTATTTAATAAGAAAACAAAACAATATTTGTATATAATTTAAATATACATTCTGAAAATAACTTAAATTTCACAATCTACTCCCTATTATCCAATCTTTTACATTCATGCAATCACAACCAGTCATCACGAGTTTCTTTTTTCTTTTTTACTTCAAATTAATATGAAAATTGAACAAATCTTCTAACTGATCAACCAACCAACCAACGAATTTACGGTGTGAGATCTATTTCAACTGCCAATTGTATAGTAATGGAAATAATAATAATAATAATATAGTTGTAATTGTAAATAGTTGCGATAATTGATTATTTATGAGTAATAGTCTCATGAAAACCCGTTGTTCTCGTTTATTTTCCAATTTCTTTCTTCATTATTATTATTAATTAAGTTTATATGTTACCGGTACCAGATGAATAGAAAAGAAAATTACTAGCTGGACCAAAATTAACCGGTGTTTTGGGACTTGCACATGCATAAATGAAATCATCAGATTGCAATTGTGTACGATTCATGTTTGGCTCCGAAGCGGATCGATTAATTTTCGGATGATTCCTCAATAAACCTTCTAATGATGCATGTATTTGTCTAAATAATGGTCTATCATCTCTATTAAATTTAATACAGTCTTCTGTAAGGCGTTTTAATGCTTTCGGTGTATCTGAACGTAATTTTGTTAAATCTGGCTTTAAATAGCCACGTCCAACCATATACAATATTTGATCTTTATTATTGATTTGTGAATAAGGTAATTGACCAGCCAACATTTCAAACATAACAATACCGAAAGCATAAACATCCGATTGAAAACTATATGGATTATCTTCCTGCATACGTATCACTTCCGGTGCCATCCATAATATCGAACCAGTTGGTTGATGGAATTGTTGTTGTGAACCGGAATAACGTGTTTTGGCTGTTGCTAAACCGAAATCACCAATTTTCACAGTCAAATCATCATGTAAAAATATATTATTCGACTTTAAATCACGATGTATAATATTTTTGGCATGTAAATAATCCATACCTTGGGCCGTTTGTCTACCAATTTCAATTAATGTGAACAATGCAAATTTCGCTTCATCAATATGCAAATGTTTATATAAACTTGAACTTTCACACCATTGTGTTACAATTGCTAATTGTGGCTTACTAACACAACCCATGAATAATAAAATATTAACATGTCGGGTTTTACGTAAGACGGCAACTTCATTCTTGAATGCTTGCAATTGGGCCAATGTTGGTATTTGTACATTTAATGTTTTAACAGCAACAGGACCGTGCCAAGCGGCTTTATAAACTGTACCGAATGAACCGGAACCAACACGGTATTGTACAATAATTTCATCAGCTGGTATTTCCCAATCTTCTATACTTTCTCTAGCCGATAATAATGGTTTTGTTTCATCAGCTGATTTTGCACGTGGCCGACGCGGTTGTAATGAACCGGTTGGTGATGCTTGCGTACTACGACAATGCGATGGTAATGTATTATCATCACCATTTGTACGATTTATTGATAATGAACGTGGCGGTGGCGGTGGCAATTGCGATATTTGTTGACAATCATCATTTGGATTCTTTACATTATTTAAACATACATTTGGTGCTGAACTGGAACGATCATGATGTCCCAATGTACCAGGATGTCGCGATTGACGTGATGCTGATGATGATGATGATGTTGTTGATATACATAGATTTGTTTGTGGGAATGATGTTGGTATCAATGGAATTGTCGGTCGTATTGTTGGATCACCAGCTAAAAATGCCTTTATATACTCATCCTGGATCCGTACCTAGAACACAAACAATACATACATTTATAATTTTCATATCATCTAGATAGTAAGTAGTATGCGTATATGTATGTACATATAATAATAAGGATATAATTGAGTTACATACTTGATGGCAAAGTGGCGGTACACCATCTGCACATCTCTGATGGAACTTGAACCCGCAAGTCCTACAAAAAAATCCTTGAAATAATAATTTACGACAACATTCGCAAAAAACCAATGAGAAAAATGTCTTTCGTACGAAATTATGTGAAATACTTGTCGGTATTGGATATTTATCTAATATTTTAATTGTAATTTCATCACATTTCAATGTATTTATGTCCACATCCCAACCAATAATAATATCTGAATCACCCAAATATACACAACACATTTCACATATTAGATTTCTTAATTTCATTGCTTTAGCTAAGGCCTCCCTCAATGTAAGACCTTCACGAACTTGTACACTAGTTCGTTGTTGATTTGGTAAATGTGCTCTTAGGAATTTCGGTTTACTATCATTAACTGGTTTTTCTATTATCGATGATGATGGTGGTGGTGGTGTTTGACATGATTGTTCATTACAATTGTAATCCTCATCTGGACTTGTTCTACCATTACTTAATTGTTCCATTAAACGACGTTCTTCAGCTTCTAATTCATGTAATTTTGATGTTAAATCATCATATTCTTTCAAATAAATTGCCGGTGGATGTTGATAGTCCGCAAATTTTGCATTTAAAGCATCAATATTAGCACGAGTTAAACTAATTACATTTTTTATATTCTTCAATTCTTGTTGTATATCCAAATCTTCACTATCGGTCGACATTATATCACTATCACTATTATTATTATTATTATTATTATTATTACAACTAGTATTAACATTTAATAATGAAATGCTTGATATAATAAGATTTCTATCAAGATTTTCTAAAACAGCCATCATTGCACTTTCCCATTTTCTTTTCTATTCTTCTTTTTATACCTTTTCCAATAACCCTATTTACTAATTTCTATTCGTATCAATGTTTTTTCTCAGTTCATTTCTATTATTTTTGTCAATTATGTACATATATTATTATCCTGGCTGCCTCCTCTATCAAATAGATGTTGTGAACTGTCGTTAATTTTCTCATGTTGGCAACATTAATTTTGACATTTTTCTATTTATAACTAAAATCATTATTGAAATTTCGGTTTAATTAAATGCATAATACTTGAGTACTTACTTATATGATTAAAATTTCAAGTCAATCTGTCCTTTTGTAGAATAATTTCTCAGATATTTATATAACAATTTCTTTTCCAATCATACAACTAGCACCCCCTATTGAATAATCAATATATTATAGCAATATATACAGGATCATCTATTATAGTAAATAATAATAATTATATATAACACTTATAATTTTCATACTATTTATTTGTTATAATAATAAGAATAAATTATAATATATAAGTATGTATATAACAATAACAATAATTATTTGTAAACGTTATCATATTAAAATTGCATTCTATCTAATAACTATTATTCAACAATTCTTCTTTCCATTAATTTTACTAATTTTACTTCTTGCTAGATTGTCGAAAAATAATAATCCTGCTGCTCTTTCAACACTCTCAGGAGGCACCTAAAAAACGTTGTTGTTTTTATGAATAATAAATAGGAGAAAATTCCGTTAATAATGGTAAATATATGGTTAGTATACTTGAAAACTTGTTAATGGCGTTGAATCATCAATTACTTGATTGGGCATAACATAAGATTCCATTTCCAATTGTCCATCCACAGTTTCATAAACGACAACTTTAAAGAAATGTGTCGGCACTGATACATGATTGGCTCCAATCACTTCAAATTTAACGTAATTTTTACCATTCGCTTCTTTTCTATAATTACTCATTGTCACTGTTTTAACATTCACAATATTGAATATGTTACAATATACCTGGGTAAGTATAATGGTCCTGTACATACGTAAACATTATTATGCTTTTTAGTTAATTTCCGTACGTGTTTCTCTAATCGATTCCATGAATCTCGATTGAATCCAACACCTACTTGCGGTGCCATATTTGATAGGAAGAATGTTTGTTCAACTAATTTCTGATTACAACGATGATTGCCAGCAGCTGCCATATGACCACGATCATAACCTGACTTTAAATAATCCGAATTCTCTGATCTGATTGGAATTGGATAGAAAATATTTAGAATGGATATCTTTTAAATTATCAATTTACCTAAAATATGGATGGATACTTTCATCGGATTTGAAATTACATAATGAACGATCAACACCATCATTTGGTTTGATTGATTCAGCTGTTAAATGTTCCAATACCCAATTTGGTACACGATTTCGTTTATCGTAACTTAAAACATAATTTTCAAATGAACGAATATTGTCAAGACTTGGAAAACCATATTTCATTATTTGTGATATACGTATTGAACTGTTATTATTATTATTATTATTATTATTTGTTGGTGTTGTTGATAATGGTGTAGCGGCTAATACTTGTTCAAATATTGGTAAATACGGCTTATTTATTATCAAATTCAATAAATCTGATTGTCTGTCGAATTGCTTACGTTCATAATAACTACCAGCTAGGAAACTACCAACACTTATTGAACAAATGATTGTCATTTTACCAAATTTTCGTGAGAACATTGCGAAACAGATTTCAACATTGACTAATTCAATTCCAAATACATCCAATATTCATTTATAGATCAACCTAGATAGTTATCAATTATTTTTCATTTATTTTAAGGATTTAGAATATTTAGAGGTTATGTAGTCAAGCTGCGCCAATGAGGTGTATACTTAGAGTGCTAGCCTCCTATCTTGGCCGTGTTACAAGATTGGGACCACCATGGGGAATATCACCAAATTTACTTTCTCTTTCTGACACATGCGCCTGAATCTAGTATCTCACTCATTTGACATTTCGGTTTAAACCAAATTGTCAACGGGCTAGAAGTTGCTCTACGTTTAGGTCTATGATATTCACCCCATCCTGTCCCCAAGGTCATCGGTTCTTTACTGATCTAATATATATAAGATCTTTGAGCTGCGCAACAACAACAACATGTAGCAGCAAGTGTTTAATAGGAGTTGGTAGTACTGATAGCACTAATCGCATTGTTGTTTGTTCAGTTGGTTGGTAGAGGGCGATCATGACAAATGCAGTGATTTATCATTTTATCATTTATTATTATTATTTCTAATCAATTCAAATGGAATTTTAATTTTTCAGCAACAATTAAGCAGTTAATTGATTAATTAATTATGGTACATACATACTTATGTTCCATAATAATATTATTATTATTAATGGAAAATCTATCATGTTTAGAACGTGAAATTACTGTGAATGTTGAACCACGAAAAGAGGATTGTTTTTATCAGCAAGTGAAAATTGGTGATGTTATCGATATTGAATATCAAGTAATTGATGGTGGACATGGTGATTTAGATATAACATTTCATTTAGTTGATCCAACTGGTCGCATATTGGTTGCTGATTATAAAAAAACTGAAAATAATCACCGTATCGATGTCCAAATGAATGGTGATTATCGTTTTTGTTTCGATAATACATTCAGTTCATATAATTCGAAAACTGTATTTTTTGAATTGATTGTTGAAAATGCCAATGATGATGATGATGATGATGATGTTCGATCAAAAGAATGGGCTGGCCGAACTAATGATATTAATGGTGTACGTCCTGAGGATGTTTACGAAATGAAAGTACAAGATATACATGATGTTATGAACAATGTTAGAAATCATTTAACAAAAGTACGTCATATACAAGACTTGTTGAAATCAATTGAAGCACGTGATCGTAATATAGCTGAAGAGAACTGTTTCAAAGTTAATACATTTTCAATGGTACAAATTGTCATTATGATTATTGTTGGATTTATACAAGTTGTAATGGTGAAAAG
>JAZBGX010000858.1:0-23961 GCA_037414775.1 Zonitis immaculata | reverse complement strand
ACGAATCGTGCTTTGTTATTATTATTATTATTATTATTATTATTATTATTAAATTTATCCTGTTTAAAAAAAAGAGCCTTAGGTGTAATGATTTAATTTTTTGATAATATTGATGATCATTTAAAAAAAAAAACCGATTTAATTTCAATAACAGCAACAACAACAAAAATTAAAAGAAAAGAAAAAACAGACAAGTACATATTGATAATAACCAAATGAAAAATTGAACCTATATTGTGAAATAGCCAGTTATACAGTCTGTATCACGAATGACTCTCCTGGGTCTGTATAACTGTGGCTCGAGTAGAGGAAAACGCACTTGACGATCCAAAGTGTGATAGCCAGACAACAATAATATAAATTTTCCACATTTCCCGAAAAACTAAAATAACCGTTTTGACGTCAAAACGTTGTCTCCATAACACACTTGGTATTCTCAACTACCTTCTATTATTTCCTCCACTAGAACCAGAGTTCTAGACCAGACAACGTCATTTATGGATCACACTGTATAGTAAAACGTTTATTTAAAATCTAAATATGTTTGTGTATAATCAAATCGAACATGACGTAATGTAGGCGATAAACTTCAAAACCATCAATCACAACCACTACCACCCTAAATAACAACATGAACCAGTTATATTCCAGTGGGTATGGAATATAGAACATGTGAAAATTCAAAATAAAACAAAACAAAAAAGAAAACTATAGAAGATTCACATTTGAGCGAGCATAGGGCGGAGCTAAGTCCACCGCACAACATACTGCAGTACCCGACTTAAAAGACTATCACGGTGAGGTGCGGTATCTCAGTCTTAGCTCCGCGCCCATACTCTCTCAAATGTTATTCTATACTTAGGGAATTTTCTCACAACATTGGTGTTAGTTGTGATTGTTTATTTAGGGATTTTTTCTGTCAAACTACTTCCTTTCTATATGGAATCTTGTATTTGAATTTTATAACAATGACCAAAATAAGTGAAAATGTACAAAAAGCACGTTAACGTTTAATTTATTCATAGTTCTGTTTGAATTCGATGTCACAACGTATACAGTCAGTTGATTTATCGGTTGTTAAAGTTGAATATATATTATTTTTTTTGTTAAAGTTAAATACAAAACAGTTAACCTTTATTTCAGTCTTCATCCAATTTGAACTGCTATGATTATTGATCGAAATAAACGTTGAAGTCCTTGTTCAATGAATAAATAAATACAATCTCAACTTATTACCATTATTATTATTATTTATTGCTACAGTAAATTTATCCGTATACAGGCTGAATTGAAAGTCGTGGATTTAAATTAAAGGTACAGATAGAGGATGGAATTCTAAGAGGAAAACTCCTAAGACTTTATTGCACTGGATCCACCGTTAATTAGTTATCGATTAAATAAATGCGCTAATAAGAAAAGCGCATAGGCGAAGTATGAATCAGCCGGGATTGGCTATAGGCGCGGACACGCCGGCAGTGTTAGAGTTCTCCCCACTACCATAGAACGGACCAATCTGCTAGAGAATAATGAATTTCGGCGAATTTTTTTGCCATAGGGAGAGTTCCGCCTCGATTGATTCTTACTTCGCCTACGCGCTTCTTTATTTAATGATTTTAACCAATTAATGGTGGGTCAGGTGTAATACTGTCTCAGGACTTTTCATCCCTTATCTGCCCTTTGATTTAAGCTCGTGATTTGCAACTCAGCCTGTATATTAGAATAAGGACGGGTTTTTGTTATCGAAAACGACAGACTTATTATATTTTTTCTTTTGAAAAATTTCAGTAGCGAGGTCGTCTACACTTTTTCCTCAATAAAAATAAATAAATAAAGCTCAACATACAAAAAAAAAAGCAAGCGTCTCTAATAAAATTCAAGTGTGTAATTTTGTTGTCAAGTACTCGACTCCACCTTCATATACGGGGCGGGCGGTAATGGTAATAATTTTAAATTGACCATAACCAAAAAAACCGAGAAAAACCAATATTTACAATTTAATTGTCCACAAAATAAAAACAATTAGGATTGTTTGATATGTAAATAAAAAAGTGGTCGCACTGTATATGTTGTAATTAAAAATTCTTAAAATAGTCCATTCCAATGATCGTAAATCAATCGATAATAATAATAATAATAATAAGTAGAGATTGAGATTTTGCAAAAAAAAAAAAATGGATAATACTTAAGTGTAATTAGTGTCTATAATTTGAATTGAACAACAATACTGTACTTTATGACACATTTCACATATAAATTGACATCCATTTGATCGAACTGTATAAATTATAAACGGTATTTTGTGAAATCAAACATACACACATTTATTTATTGATTCTCTTGAACGAATCTCCACGATTTATAATTTGGAAAGTGTCCTTAATTTTTATCATACAGTCGATTTTCGTCGATATAGTTTGCTAAAAATAACGCAAAACCAATATACAGGCTGATGGAGACCGCTTCAGGCTTTCCTAGTCTGTAACACTTAACGCCAAAATGTTCTCTGGAACCAGAGTTACCAGCTAGAGACCAGAAAAGCCACCTGTATACAGGATGGTCCGCCACAAGGTTTCCTGATCTTGTAGGAACTTTAGTTGTAGTGGAGGGGAAAAAAAATGCATCCACTAGAGCCAGAGTTACAAGACCAGGAAAGCCTCCACTGGACCATCCTGTATATAATTTTTTTACGTCGTAATAAATTGATCAAAAATATTGCAAATTTATTTATAATTAGGCAAAAATTCAGCAAATCGAAATTTTTTTTCCCCTTCTAAAATAAACCAAATTGCTATTGATTGATTGATTGATTGATTGATCGGCCTATAGCTAAACAAATAGATTGATGAATTTTTGGTATAGGAAAAAATCCGGAATCTATATTTATAGTCGGAAATTTCAGTTTCTTTGAAAAATATTTTTATTAATAAATCGAAATTTATCACTTGTTTATCGAGTTCAAAATTGCCATATTCAGACCAAGTCTATGACTTAGAAAAAAAAAAAAAAATCTAATTACCTTGACCAGATTTCGTATTTTATTGATTGCTATTCAATGAATCAATTTCTTCTATTCCAGTCAATAATATAGATCGTTAAATTATGTAACTATAGAAATAGAATGATTCGGGGAAATCCTTGAAGATTACGAAATAAAAAACCAACCAATCAAAAAAAAAAAAACTATATTGTAGTCATAATTTATTAATTCGACCGATAAATATGCTGAAAAGTTAATTGTATTTTAATTGATGAAGATATACAGAGTGGTCCATCAGAGGCTTCTCTGCAACTCTGGCTCTAGTCGGTGCAGGAAAAAACGGACTCAACCATCTAAATCGTGATATTTAGACAACTTTTTGAGGTTAAAACAATTTCTCAAAGAAACTTTAGATCTTCGAGTGCATTTTTTTCCCTCTCGACTAAAACCAGACTTCATACAAGACTCTGGTGGATCGGCCTGTATAGAGAATTTTCGGCAGAATTAAAAGAGCAAAAACAAACAAGCAAACCACCTACTATATTGCCTAAAAATAAAACAGAACCGAACAGAACACACAAGATAAATATATACTTTAATGGAATAATAAATTTTCTATAATCGTGAAATTGACGATGGTACTAAATAATTTTCAAAGTTTACAAAATATCCATTGATATAGAAAAATTATCAAAAATAAACTATATATATATACATACAGGCTGTACTATAAAAAACGTCTCAAACCACGTAACTCCGTTATTTACAAAAATAGAGCAATAGTTCTTAAAACAAAGTTAAACTGTTGATTATCGTCTATTTATCAAGATATACTATCAATCAATGCTACTTCCGGTTTTACCGGAAATGACATCAACTTTAGTTTTTCTAAATAGAACACCCTGTATATTTTATTATTTTCAGATACCTTGTTACATACTCTTTAAAAAAGCTCTAAGGTGTCATATACCTAAAACCAGTAGTTAGTGAGATATGTGTCTATGATGAATTTAGTTTAGCCGGTTGCTTGATTTATATTATTTCTAAATGCTTTAGGCATATGATACTTGAGAGCTTTTTTGAATAGAATATTCGAAGATGATAAAATATACAGGTTGTTCTATTTAAAAAACTGAAGTTGATGTTGATTCCGGTGAAACCGGAAGCAGCATTGATTGAGCATCTACTTCAAAACATAGATGATGTACAATAATTCAACTTTGTTCCAAGAAGTATTGCTATATCTTTAGAAATAACCTAGTTATGGCTTGTGACGTTTTCTTTCATGATACAACCTGTATACAAGTATACAGCCTGATTCATAAATAACTTTGTTTCGTTTATAACTCTAGTTCTAGTAGAGGGAATCAAAAATGCACTTCAGAATTCAAAGTGTGTAATTTAGACAACATTTTGATGTTGAAACGGTGTTTCTAGCTTTTCGGGAAATGCGAAAAATTAATAATGTTGTCTAGAATTCTCAAATGCGTTTTTGATTTTGTCCACTAGGACTAGAGTTTTATATACACCAGGAGAGTTATTTTTGAATCACACTGTATAAATAAATAGGGGTAAGTTGGGTGAAACTGCAAAATGTGCAACCCTGTGAGTAACTGATTGCTTTACGAAACTAGAATTATGAGGAAAAACAAAACAATTCTAGTTTATCGCCCAATTTTCCAATCGTGACGAGAAAAATGTTGAGAACCGCTGGCCTCTGAGAATATCAAATAATAATAATAACAAGTAGAAGAAAAGAATAAGCTTTGCAAATCTCGAACAATAATGGTCGGATTTGAATTTGAATCAAGTTACAGGATTTACATGTAAATATGTTGTTGTTAGGCTATACGTTGTGTAATTTGTTAAAAGATTACTATTAATATTCTATAAACGTCACTCTGTATATACGATTTTTATTGACGATATAAACTCCATAAAGATGAAGACTCAATTTTTGGGGAATATCAATAATAATAATAATAATAATAATAATAATAATAATAATAATTCGTTGTTGATGTTCGTTGAATAAGAATTATAAGGTTACTGCCACTTCTTATAATACGATACACTTGAAAAATTCAAAAAAAAAAAAAACAATTGTTGTTTTTTGTTTTTCCTCCAAAAATTATTATTATTATTATTATTTTTTTCAATCCAGAAATTTCGATACCAAATTCCTGCAACCTTGATGGAGACAGCATTAATCATCATTTAAAATTACTTTCAATTAAAATTTTTGACGAAAAAAACAAAAACATAAAACAAACAAACAAAATAAATAAATAAACATAATTGCAATTGAACAAAATTTAGGTCGTGAAAATAATTAGAAGTATTCAATTATAGATATATAATGTATATACAGAGTGTCTCACATATACGAAGCAACTCTATAACACTGTCGCTTTATTCAAAATATCGACATGTCGAATAGCAACAAAGTTATAAAGCTTATACAGTGTGATTCACAAATGACGTTCCTGGTCTATAACTCTGCCTTTAGTGGACCAAATGGAGAATGCACTTGTGGATTCAAAGTGTGTAATCTATAGACAACATTTTGACAATAGAATAGTTTCTCTAGATTTTCGGGAAATTTGGAAAATTAATAATTTCTATTTCCAAAATGCAAAAAAAGAATGTTGTTCTAAATTTTCCACACTCCCCGAAAACCTAAAGAAATCGTTTCAACATCAAAATGCTGTCTAGATATCACATTTTGAATCGTCAAATACGTTTCCCATTTCATCTACTAGACTCAATAAAGTTATAGTTCCAGGACAGTCATTTATGAACCAGACTGTATATATATATAACAGGCTGTTCGTTTTTAATCCACCAAAAAATTCATCGGTTACGCCAAATAGCATCTGTACTGTTAATATTTAAAGCAATAACAGGTCATCAAGCTTTCCAATCATTTCATATTTGACACGCGATTACCTATATACAGGACGGTGCTTTGATTAATGGGACAGCATGTATGTTTTCTGTCAGCTCTACAACTTTTATAAATACATTGAAATATCAATACGCTATTCAAATTAGGTCTTAGTATACGTATAATAGGAGGAGGTATAGTTTGAAAATGAACAGCCTGTATACGATTGTTCCTATCAATGAATGCAATTGTTTTTTTTTTATTCCCAATTAATTAGCGCCTGTATAATAATTATAAATTACAAAAAAGTTGTTGTTGTTATCTCTTTTTTCGCACATTCTACGTTTCTCTCTCGCACAACTGTCCTCCTCGATTATCACGCTCCTGGTGGCAATTTTAGTAACTAAATTTCATACAACATAACAGTTTAACCACCTACCAATGTTATTAGTGAGATTAAGCAGTGTCAAGACCGTGGTTCCCGATTGAACGGAATCGACTGTAATGTAATAATAATAATAATAAAGCAATATCTATTTATAAATTTTCTGACCGAATTTCCATCTCTTAATAGAATTTTGTCGATAATAAAATTACATAAACAAATAAAATAGCAATTCAAATTACAAATTGGAAATTGTGAAAAAAAAAATTATTGAATTTAAAAAAAAAAGTAAAAGAAAATTTACACTAGCCCACGTTTTCCATTGAAAAATTTCGTACATAAAAAATGATGTCATACGACATTATTTCTGTAATCTCCTACAACACAAATAATAATAATAATAATAATAATAATAATAGTAAAGGAGACAGTTTAAAGTATAATTGCATTATCTAGATTTTTTCAGTGATAAGAATTATGCACTGGAGTAAATATTTTGATAATAATGACGGATCGGATTTGGTTTTATCAACGATCGAATTGCAATAAGTGTAATAAAATTGTTTTGTTTTTTTTTTTTTGGTACAAATATTGGTCCAATTTAGAACAATTCGATTCTGTAAAGAGATTACGCAATACTAGAGAGAGAGAGAGAGAGAGAGAGAGAAAAACAGAGCCGGCTTCAGGATAGAATTTTTATGGACTCTACCGTAAATTCGATTTATATGTAAATAAATCCGTTGTCTCCTCCAAGTTGTTATGTTAATAATGTTGTTTTTTGTTTATTTTTAACATAAAAATCCATTCGGGGGGAAAAAAATCATCTCAAATTTTCAATTTACTAATTATTATTATTATCAAATAAAAACTCACCATTTTTTCGTTTGATTTTGTTTTAAATTGTAACGCACGTGTCTTAAGTCTTGTACTTAATTAACATTAAATCGTACTTGATTTGTTTATTTATTGTTTAATATTTTGGAGCAAAGCAACACAACCGCTTTCTATACGCAAACTGGCCGTGTTACTGTCGTGTAGTCGAGTTTATTATACCGACAATCCCACCTCAACGTTCCTTACTTTCGGGTATCATCACAATTTTTCGAATTTAATTATAATAATAATAATAATAATAATGATCATGGCTGAAAATCTGACATCAAGATATTCAAAACAACGATGATGATGATGATGATCGCGAAATGATGATTCACATTTTGCGTATCTAGACGTTATTACTCGTCGCATTTATTTTGTAATGACGACGACTCGTACATAATTCAACATACACACCTCCACTAAAATAAAATGAAACTTTATCTTATCAATGAAAAATAATTACGATAATAATAATTTAATACAATTGTCGATTTTATACAAGAAAAATTGCACTATAAACGATATTTAGCATTTTTTTTTTGTCTCTCCTTCAATATCGCAAATTACAAGAAAAACATTAACCTCATGATCACAGCAAAAGAAACAACCAACCAATATTTTCCCGTACAAAAACTTATTTGCAATTTCAATAATAATAAAATTAAAGAGGAAATCTTCAGCCGCAAGTGGTCCCATCATCTTTAATATTCCCATGTTAACAATAAAATCCGCTTGTATGATTGATGTTCAACTATTCCACGATTTTACGTTTTGTACACAAGACTTATAGTACATGAAGTTATTATTATTATTATTATTATTATTATTGTTGATGAGCAAATCTATCGCAAAATTGAATTCCAAAAATGGTTTTGATGACTCAAAATTATCGATAACGTTTCTATTTTATTTTATTCATCAAAACAGAATATCGTAAAATTGATAAGATTCGCCGTAATTAATTTTGCATGCCAGGAAAATATGACGTATAGTCGTAGGAGAATTATGAATGGTTAACATTTGAAATTACCGCAATTTAATTAAAAATAAAATATTAAATCAACACGGCCGTTATTTCTTTTATTATTATTAATTTTTGCCCAATCAAATTACGTCGCTGTCCCCCTCAAATGACGTATATACAGGATGATCCACCAGAGACTGTCCTGCAAGTCGACATCTCAAATAACGACAAAAATACATGGGATACCCTATACAGTGTGACTCACAAATGATCATCTTGGTCTATTGTGTGATATTTTGACGTTAAAACGATTTCCCAAACTTTAGATCTTCAAGTGTATTTTTTTTCTCTCAAATAGAAGCAAAGTTCCTACAAGACCAGGACTGCCACTGATGGACCATCCTGTATAACGTTGAAATCATTGTATCAGTTACCGGTATTTTTACATTAATCAAAAACATGAATTACATTCAATTCAATTACATTCTCTATATAAATCGAATAATGGATTAAATCTGGACATAACGGTATTCTTTGGGAAACGTTTAATTACGATAAATTCTAATTGTTACGACAATTCATTATTGAATTTAACTAAGCCCTTAGAATGTGATTAGAATTTACCAAAAAAAAAAATAATAATTACTCACCTTTTGTATTTATCAAAGACAGTGGCGTATCAAATTAATTTGAGCCTCAAAAATTATAAAATTCCATCAAAAAGAAGAAGAGAAAACGACTCACACTATTCCACTGGACACACGCAACGCTTTTTTACGCACGCAACTTCTAACGTTCGAAATTAACTCTGTACTTACGTAATTCTGACGTCATAATTCTCCCAGACAACCTATCAATCAGAATCGATTCAAAAAGTAGTCTTCATTACGAAGACCTCCTCAAGAAGTTTGAATATAAAGCTTCATTTCCCAGAACTCTTAATCATTATAGGACTAAAATGACGCCCTCTATCCAGCGACATCTGAATTATTGGGAGTGTGATTGTGCGTTTTTGACGTCATTTGCCTACCGAAATTTTTATGATTCTTCTGTCGACTCTAATAATTGTATTCGTGCTTTTGGTTTTATCAAGCAATCAATGGTCGATTTGAATCAACACACACAATGTAACATTTGTCATTATACTGCAGCAATTTCCATACGAAATCAGTTCAACTATACGTATTATCATTATACTGTTTATAGACATTTTGTTGTTAATTATATTCAATTATTACTCACAAGTGATTGTATTTATTTAAATTGGAAAAAATTAAACGAGATAATGTGTACACGAGAAAAATGTTGAATATAACGAGTGTATCGTAGTTGGCGTTGCATTGGAGAACGTAGGGCCGTAGCTTAGTTCATACATGCTCGAATTTGACATTTGTCGAGCTATTCGTTAATAAAAAGTAAGGTTAGAACAAATTTGTGGCAATACTACCGTTCACAAAGTCGCCAGCAACTAGGAATAGAATTACTGTGATACACGCGTTATATTTGTACTTATAGTAGGTACTATTACTGTTCTAATTAATGTTGTGTTGGATGTTTCCAGATAACGGCGTCCCGTTTTCCAGCTGTAATAAAAATCGGTCACGCCCATGGTAGTTTAGGTAAAGTGAAAGTCGACAATTTGAATGATTACCAAGATATGGTTAGTGTTGTGGCTATAACAAATAAATATTGTACAGTTGAACCATATATCGATTCAAAATATGATATTCATGTACAAAAAATTGGCACAAACTATCGAGCATTTCTACGTCGATCGATATGTTCATTTTGGAAAACAAATCAAGCCTCATCAATATTAGAACAAACAACAATAACGGACCGTTATCGTAAATGGTTGGATGAAATATCGGATCTATTTGGTGGTTTAGATATATGTGCTATAGAAATTGTTGCTGGCAAAGATGGACGTGAATTTATTATTGGTATTAAAGATAGTGCATTAACATTATTGGGTGATTCACAAGAGGAAGATCGTCGGCATATTGCTGATTTGGTTGTTGCTAGAATGCAAGCTATATGCCGACCAAAAACACCACCTAATAATAATAATAATAATAATAATAATGAGGAATCACAACAACCGCCACCAGTTGGACCTAGAGGCATTTTAGGTAGTTTGACTAGTTTAACGCATTCTGAAACACCACCACCTAGTGCTTCCGATCATGGATCAATATCGAATATCGGCCGACGTGATAGTCAAGGTTTAATACACAAAAAAAACAACATTATATTCTAATAATAATAATAATAATCAATTTATTATAGCATCTCAAAGTAGTACAGTTAGTGGCAGTGGTACAACTAGTGGCCGTCTGCCTGATCCACCACCTCGTCCATTCCAACGGCAAGGTAGCCAACAACAATCTTTAACTGAAGATACTGAAGATACAATGAAGAATTTACGTAAAACGTTTGCTGGTATTTTTGGCGATATGTAATCAATTGATGTTTTTGAAGTATCATTTGTTTTAATTGATTTGAGAAATGAGCAGCAATATATTAATAAAAAATGATGTGCTATTCCACTGCCTATGGCCAAGGTACTGTCTAATAATAGAAAGAAAAAAATTGTTCCAGATCGAGATATATAGTACCTAATCTTGTTATAATTTAGCCTACTTGTTAAAATGGATGTCTGAATTATAATATCGAAATAATAATGTAATAATATATATATTATAGAATTGATGTAGTTATTAGAGAGATAGAGAGTGAGTACCCAATAATCCTTATTGTTTTTTGGTAGTTAATCAATTATAGTACGTTCCACGACAATTGCTATCGCCTACTAATACCAACTGTTATAGCTACTAAATGTTGAACTGTACGGATTTAGAAGCAATGTGGATCATTTACTGTGAAACGTACTATAACTAAAATGACAATATTATATAACCATTGCACTATATTATATAATCTTTATAAAAATAATAATGAAATTTCTTGTTAGATTGTGGTGGTTGTTGTTTATCGATTTTATTGAAACAACGAAAATCTCTGTCTATGACAAATTGGAAAATATTGTGGAGCTTTGAATAAACAAAAGAACTCTTGTAATAATCCTACCACACGCTATTTCTCCTCAATGTTAGCGTTGTTTTGGAGAACGTAGGGCCTAGCGTAGTTCATGCGTAATCAAATTTGACATTTGTTGACATATTTTTTGACAAAAATTAAGGTTAGAATACTGAGTAAAATGATTGATATATAATGTAAAGTAAATCCAAAATATTGTGCAAGAATGTAGATAATCAAAGTTACTTAATTGATAATTGACTACAAATTATTATTGTAATTAGCGTTAGTGATCTGCATTACCGACAGGCGGCTGAAACAGTCAACGGACCTACGTTCATAAAATCCAACTTTGAGGAGAAATAATGTGGTACGATCGTTAGAATTTTTATTTCATTACAATGTTACTCACACACACACACACAAAACATTATGTATTTATATATAACAATTGAAATATTCAATAGAGATCTTGTAATTATTTAAAAAAAAAACAATTGCAGATCTTAATTGATTTCTAGATTAATAATAATTAGATTTTACATGATCTCTAGATAGAGTAGGTTGAGTATTATTATATAAATAGTATGTTGTCTCCATTTACTGCCATCTTCCATTTATAAAAAATATGTATACCTATAGGTTAAAACAAGAGCTAATTGTTATTGATAAGGCTTCTTCTAATCGATTGATTGTTTTTTTTTATTTAAATTATTAGATAAGCATTAATTTTTGTTTGATGGTTTGTAGATGATGGAAGGCAACATAAATTTCTCAATAAGGTTGTGTAGTAGCAGCAGCTCAGCTTTTAAACAATAATTTCGGCATAAATTGTATAGTGTTATTATTATTATTATTATTGATTATATAGATGGAATTAAATTTGAAAGATAAGCAAATAAATATTGTTTTATTCGATGATAAATCATTGATTTTGTAATTGTAAAGTGATGATTCAAATTTTTCTTTGAAAATTCCATTCTGATCTAGCAAAATATTTTACTGTTTATAACGAACAATCGACACTTGCAATTGAATCATAAACGATTAACATAAATTGTAAGTCGCGCACCTTAATTTTTGTTTTTTAATCTTAATCTGACCATCTTAAAAAATTGGAGAAATTTCCATGACAATTATTTATAGCAGGAATTCTGCATTATAATTTGACCAACCTCGATTTTATAATTTTCAATAATTCTAATGATAACAGAAACGATAAGAGAATTAAAATCGATAAAATAGTCCTGTTTTTGGAAGGACTACGACATACAGTGCTGGACTGGCAACCGTTTGGGCCACGACCGGGAACATGTATTTGGTCCCACTATCAGGTACATTGGAAAAACAGTCAAGCAAAAAAATCCTGTGTTATCATTATCATAAATAGTATCAACCGTAAAAAGACTCAAATTACGAGGAGAAAGAAGTAAAAGGAATATAATTGCTGCTTCATTTCTCTACAATATCGTGCTCAAGTTGTTGGAATTGTTAATTTGGTTGCCTATATAAACTCAAATAATACAATTTTGAAAAATGTCCTGCAACAATAATTTTTGTACTTCTAAAACAAATTATTGTTATCTTTCTACCCCCAATCCGGTCCTGTTTACAATTGATTTGAATTGATCCCATATCCTATAAGTATATCTACACTATTATTAATATATTCCCAATATGTTATCGTTATCATTTGTCTTGTAGCCGCAAGCAACCTACAATAATAACCGCAAGCACATTTACAACAATAAGTATTATTATTATTACAGATAATAAAGTGAGTAAAGTATAATAATACGACTCGTTTATTTTTCCTGTCCATATCAAGCAGTAAAAGCAGGAAATTATTTATCGTTCGAATTTCACCAGAACCATAAGTGAATAAATTTTAATTATTTTCGTTCTAATTAGAAATGTCGCAGCAACAACAACATGTCCGTGAATTAGAAATTTGTAATCGAGAAATGTTTGGTAATGTTGTGATAACAGCAACAACAATGCCACAACAAATAATAAAATCTATACCTGTTAATTTCGTTTCAAATAATAATACAAGGCGTGCATCAACTGGTAGTGCAGTTATTCTAAAAAATGATAAAAACAAATCATCGCCAATAAAATTCGATGATGATGATGATGATGATGATAGTGATGATTTAGTTAGAAGACGACGTCGTGCATCCAATTTATTACAACAATTACTTATAGAAATTTATAATAATTGTAATCGTGGGAATTTGATTGATGATTATAATTCGACAACTTCATCGATTAAATCGAATAAAAATTACCAAATCGATAATTTATACGGAAAAAGTGAGTACCTAGATTTAATTTTGATCGAAAATTGAAAATTTTACACAAACCAACCAGCATATGGTATTGATTTTGTTTTGAGATAATATTTTATTATTATTATTATTATTATTAATAAATCAATCAAAATTATGATTCGATTTTGTTTTTTAAATATAGATTGGAAGGACATGTTTTGAATTTGGAATTTCCCCAAAATCAATTATTTCGTTTTTATTTTTCTTTTTTAAAGAAAATCCAAATAAGTTGATAATTTTGGTGTTTTTTTTTTTTTGGAAGAGATTGAATATTTTAGGATTTCCAAAGCCAAAAAGCGATGGAAATAAAACAACTGGAAGCTCTTTCAAATTTCCATTCGACTAAAAATAATCCGACTGTGGAAAAATTCCAATAATCAAAGGAAATTATCGTGGAAAACTCGCAATTTCACTAATAATAATAATAATAATATTAAGCCGGACTACAATATACGAGGGTTGATCTAAAAGTATCGATAATCGACATAGAACGTAGTCTCCCAACAAATCAGTACACTTGGTCCTTTGAAGAAAAATAATCTCTACTCCGACTCCACCAAAATGCTTCTAAAGCGGCCATTCATCAATTATTACCTTCCTATCCTCTGCCAGGAAAAGAGGTAGAAGTCTCTCGTTGCTCAATTTCGACTTGATGTGCTGATGTCTTGTCTTATAGTGGCCTATAATCTCCTTATTCTATCCGCCTACATGTAATCAAGTATACCTCCGGAATCCCAGAAAAATGGACGTTCTAAGTTTGCGACTTTGAATTTTTCTGGTAACTATAGTGAGGATGGGATTGAGCTGAATATTCTTTTTATTTCGAGAATCTTGTGACTACTGGAATGTTTGATTATTATATTTGATGATTTATTTCAGATATAGATGAGTTGCATCAATTATTGGAAGAATTGAGAATTTATGTAGACCGTATTGGTGGTTTATTGGTGCGTCGATTGAAGCGCCGCGATGCTTTGCGCCGCCAGCAGGACGCACTTTGTGACGTAATTTCAGGACAAATTCAGAAACGTGAGTTCTATAAGTATACATATATATATAGAGATAGCCTTAGAACGTTATAACCAAACAATCGATAGCATCATTTCAGTTGATATTTGCTCCCAAAAAAATTATAATAATAATAACTTGATAATTATTGCTAAACTTTTTCAAATTTATAAAATTAATTATAAACAAATTATTATTTATGTATTTTAGTTTTTTTTTTAAATGTACATAATAGAGGGGTTAGAATTGTATATATAGCTATATAGAGTGATTGTTGTATACAGTTTTTTATGAGATAGTGATGTCGGTGGTGGTCGTGGTGGCGGTGGTAATGTTAAAGAAAAACATGAACTCATGAGTGGCATTTTGAATTCGATTAAAAAAGCTGCTAGTGCTGGAACGATGGTACAAAGGGGGACTTGTTCAGGTAAAAAATAATAATAATAATAAAACAATAGCCAAATGAAAGAACATTAATAATTGAGTTTATTACGATAATTTGAAAGTTTCACATCTATGGAAGGAATTGTGTTTCTTTTCAGAAGAATTTTTGGCTATCTTTCTCAGTAGTTTCTGTGGGTTCCCCTTAAAAGGTTTAGCGAAGTGGCCCCCAAATAGGAATCTATACTGAAATTTTTGCGAAGCAATGACCGCAACATAAAATGACGATTTTTTGAATTTGGGCTCAATTTTTCTCATATCTTTCGAACTAATAATGATACAGAAATAAAGCCGATAGGGCATTATAGCTAAGACTTCAAATTAAATTATGTATTTTTTCCATGAATTTTCATTAGTTAAATCTACCAAAAAAATCGATATAAATTAAATATTAATTTTTCTATTATAGTTCTAGTAAAGATACAATCATGGATTAATTATATGTTATAGCACTTGTCGATTACTATAACATATAAAAATTTGGTTGTAAAAAAATTAGTGCAACATAGTGTAAAAAAATAAAGTTTCAATTCTCACCCCTTACTACAGAGAAAAATCTATGGATATATGCAACCAGTTCGATAGCGGAAATAGCGAATGTTGACAGACTGGTTGCATACTCGGAGATTTTTCTCTATAGTGAAGGGTATGAATTGAAATTTTATTTTTTTACACTATCTTACACCAATTTCTTTTCAACCAACTTTTTATATGTTATAGTATTCGATTTGTACTATAACATATAATAAATTCATGATTGTATGTATGTTAGAAGTATGATAAAAAAATTAATATTTAATTTATAACAATTTTTGAGGTAGATTGGATCTATTGAGATTTATGAGAAAAATACATAATATAATTTCAAGTCTTAACTATACTGCCTTGTTAGTCTCATTTTTCTATCATTATTAGTTTGTCTTGTGCCACATTTAGAATTGTTAATCAACAAATTACTAGACGCTTTACAAAATATCCTTTAATTCAATCTTGAAAAAATGTTCATAAGTTTCGTATTTCCCCATCAAAATTCGAAGCTGTTATTTCATATTTCCCTCGACAATATTCCACACCCACAAAAAAATGGTATAGAACATTCACATTTGAGAGAGCGCATGGGGGCGAGACTAACTGTTTGAGCCATTGACAACTTAAAAGTTGAAGTACGTTTAGCTCCGCCCATTCAAATATAAATCTCCAATAGTATATAATTCATTTGAAATTTCCAGTTGCACCGGATAATAGCGAACAATTCCAATTTTCCATCCAACCAACAATACCTGGTGAATCTGGCTATGTACAATGGTTAGATGCAATGAAAATGGTAGCTCAATTGAATGGCGGTATACCAGCGGAATTTCGTCGACGTTTATGGTTAACATTAGCCGATCGTCATCTAATCAATCGCCATATAAATTGGCTGTTAGTCGAAAAGAATTGTTTCAGCGAATGGTCATATCCGGATGATGATGAATTGGGTGTACAAATTGTTAAAGATTTACATAGAACCGGTTGTAGTTTGTTTTGTGGTGAAGATGGACAAGAGAATCAGGCATTATTGAAACGTGTCTTATTGGCTTATGCTAGATGGAATAAAGCTGTTGGTACGTTATTATATTTCGATTGAGTTTGGTCACGATTTGAATGATAAAATAATTGTTATATCGGTGTATATATAGGTTATTGTCAAGGTTTCAATATGTTGGCAGCTTTAATATTACAAGTTACCGATAAATGTGAGAGTGATGCTTTGAAATTGATGATTTATTTAATCGAAGGTGTATTACCCGATTCGTATTTTGCTGATAGTCTACGTGGTCTATCCGTTGATATGGCTGTATTCCGTGAATTATTACGTACGAAATTACCGAAACTATCACGTCATCTAGATAGATTACAGAATGCATCTAAAGAAGGCACCACCAGTTATGAACCACCATTGACCAATGTCTTCACTATGCAATGGTAAGATTCTATTTCCTATTTTATAGCCTAATAAAATTCAGTACCGTACTGTACCGTAAGAGGCGCCTATATCGTTCCTATATATAAGTTGATTTTTCTTCGTGTTAGTATTGGCTTATACACGGTGGGCATTACATACTTTCGTTACAGCCCTGGACGAATTATTTATTATGCGACATAATATACGAAATTTCGGAAAACTTCTAATGTACGTATGGTAATTGAGTTTGCTATAATAACAGGGAAAATTTCCATTTCCTTTGGGATTTCTAACACAAACTTTAATATATATATATATATATACATATATTTACATACTTTACAACAAATGAAATTTTCATTTTAAATTTTCAACGGAAAATACGTGTGTGTGTGTGTGTGTGTGTGTGTACATTTTCTAATAGGAAAATGGAAAAATGCCATTAAAAATTTTCCACATTTCCATTATATAGATACATTTTATATTCTATTTATGTCAAAAGATAGGATAAGGCAGTTTCCTTGTGAATTTCCAATGAAAATTTGTCGATTTTCCTATTGGAATTCTTCAAGTGACTATATATATATATATATATATACCCATTTCTGTCCAAATAAGTGTCCGTTAAATTGAGATACAATACAATAATAATATTAGATGAATTATCATTATAGTAGATAAGAATTTATAACCGAATTTTTCTAGATAATTTTCCCAAGAACAATTGCTAGAAAGATCAAATAATCTTCATCTTTCATAAAAATTTTCCACATTTCCATCAAATCTACTTTATATTTCCTAACATTAAATGATAGTAGAATAAAAAATTATTGGTATTCTACAAACAAATTCTCATCTCTATCCCAGATGAAGTTATATATTATTTCCAAGTTGGAAACAAATTAAGCAATGTCCGTTAAATTGAAATACTCTTCATATATGTGAGCAGATTGTCTAAAAAGCGAAATAATTTATTTGTTTCCAAATAACGGACAGTTTTTCAATTTTTCCATAATTGATTCTATATATATATACTTTTAAAATTCGATATTAATCAATTGTTCGTGAATAATAAAGATGTAGACTTTGTTGTAGAATACCAAATTGGAAATAAATATTGATATTAAATCACAACCATCTATATAATAATGAGATTCGTGATGGTTCAATTTTTATATCATTAGTCTTTTTAATTTTTAGAGGGAAAATTAGGATTTTCTTTCGTTTTTCCGAACGTATATATAATTAAAATTTTCATTAAGTTGTACTTCTGTCTCTATTTCGATTAAAGAGTGCGCAACAATGGAAATACCAACATAATTGAATGTTTAATTAATTAAATGTTGTGATAGTTTTTGTTTTGTTTTCAGGTTTTTGACATTATTTTGTAATTGTCTACCACAACCGACAGTATTACGTGTATGGGACTTGATATTATTAGAAGGCAATGAAATTTTATTACGTACAGCATTAGCAATATGGCAAACATTAGCTGAACGTATAATGACCGTCCATAGTGCTGATGAATTTTATTGTTTAATGGGCATATTAACTAGAGATCTATTAGAATCGAATCTAATCGATGGTAATGAATTAATAAAAACCGTTGTCGAAATTGGACAATTAACCGAATTGAAAAATTTACGTGAACATTATTTTTTCAATATCAACCCATGGGGCTCGAATGTGCCTCCAACAATTTATCCAACCAACAATAATACGAATAATAATAATAAACAATTGAAAATCTATCGGAAAGAACGTTTGATACTTGATATAAATACATTGAAAAAGCAATATGTTAAATTGAAACAACGCCAACGGCAAGCCCATATAATATTCAATGCTGCTATATCGTCGAAACAACCGACAACAATTAATACACCATCAGTTGCTATGAATCATTTATTATTAGGGAAAAGTTCATTGGTGCCTGCTAAACGTTTAGAACCACCGAAATGTGTTATTATCAATCCAACTAATCGACATCCACCTAGTACTTTATTATGGAAGGACACACCGAAATTAAACAACAATTCGTCATCATCATCATCAGATACGGAATTGTGCGATGATCCTGGTAATTCATCATCATCATCATCATCATCACCATCATCACCGTCTCTAAAAGATATCAATCGAGCCAAATCTAATGATGATAATGACGAGAATGATCTTATGACCGATGACAATATTGTAGTGAATGAAAATGATAATTTACTGAATAATGGTGATATTTTCGATAATGCCCCATCAACTAGCAGTTACACAACCGATTTCGATGATTTAATCAAATATGATGGATCAGAAGATGATGATAGTGTTGTTGATTTTGAAAAATTCCTAGTAGATCGCGTCAATTGCCTTAAAATAAACCATTCCGATCATGAGCACAATGAATTAAATACAACAACCCGCCGAAATAGTACAAGAGCTTTGGAGATTATCCAAGAAAATTCGTTGATTTTACATAGAATTCTTCAATGTCAATCCCGATTATCGCCAACAACCGTCGAAATTGATGAACAATCAACACAAATCGACGGAATTGGACAAGAGTCCAGATTGTCAACGACAAACGATAGTTGCGATCCGGCGAAAGTCGACGGAATTGGAAAGTTTACCAATGATCCAACTAGTAATCAACTCGATCCGGTGAAAATGGACGAAATTGAAATGCTTGCAATTGATCCAACCAGTCGTAGTTTCGATCCAGTAAAAGACCACGGAATTGGAATGTTTACAAATGATCCAACTAGTGATCAACTCGATCCGGCGAAAGCGGACGAAATTGGAATGCTAGCAATTGATCCAACCAGTCGTAGTTTCGATCTGATGAAAATCGACGAATTTGGAATGTTCGCAAATGATCCAACTTGTAGTAATAGTTTCGATCCGGTAAAAGTCGACAAGATTGGAACTTTTCCAAATGATCCAATCAGTGATCGTTTCGATCCGGTGAAAATTGGAATGCCTGCGATTGATAGTTTCGATCCGGTAATAGTCGACGAAATCGGAATTGTTGCCAATAAACCAACCAGTGATATTTCCGATCCGATGAAAATCGACGAGCTTGGAACGTTTGCGACTGATCTAGCGAGTAAAAGTTTCGATTCAGTAACAATCGACGACGAATTGGGAATGTCTGCGAATAATCCAACTAGTGATAATTTTGATTCGGTGAAAGTGGATGAAATTGCAATAATGCCTACGATTCATCCAGTCAGTGGTAGTTTCGATCCGATGAGAATCGACGAACTTGGAACGTTCGCGAATGATCCAACTAGTAGTGATAGTTTTGATCCGATGAAAGTTGACGAATTAATTGAAATTTCTCGAGACGATAAATCACCGGAATACGGTTCAAAATATAAAAGTATTTTAGAGAAAAGTCGCAGTTTAGATGAAAAATATAATACATTGATTTTGAATTCGAATGTAAGAATATCGAGTCGAACATGGAACGATTTGAATGAAGAATGTAAAATTCCCGAATCATCTATTGCAAACAATACCAATCAATCAACAGATAATGAAGAGAGAGAAAGTACAAAACTATCATCACCAAAATCACCAAATCGCATCTTTAATCCATTTCCAATATCGTTGAGTTCACGTCAAAATAAAGAAGTACCGTTGAAATTGGGCATGTATAAGAAATGACAACATTCATGTACGGATTTATCTTATTATTGGTTATAGGCTTCTTGGATTTTTATATTTAATTAATTAAAATTAAGACTGCTTATACTTAATTAGAATAAAATGTAAATGGGAAAAATCTACAATTATTATAAGATTCTTTTTGTTCTTGTAATTAATATTGTTGGAACGTGTCCTAGAAAAAAAACAAACCAAAAAATTGACAGCCAGAAGGGGTAGATAGGGGGTGCAATTCTATTTTGATATGATACACCCTTGATAACCAACAATGGGAGGCGTGCTTTAGTAGAACGAGAGTAGAGAGAGAGACAGTGCCTCTCATTAGCGTCACACTAATTAATTAATAACCAATTAAGGGTGCTTCACATCGAAATATACTACACCAAAAAAACGATTTTAATCTCAAAATTGCATCCACCTGTATAACCATAATCTGCTGTATTCGCCTTTTGGGACAGTCTGTAAAATAAATGATGTATATGTGCGCTGTGCAAAGTCCATTTTGATGACGTTTCTTTTATAATAATTGTTAATTAATAATCAATTACGGAGACAATTGTAGCAAATAAATATATATTTCCTTAAAAATTGTTATAGCCAATTGACTCAATAAATAAAATTCTCTTGTTTCTCAATTGGTTTTTTGTTTCTTCTTCTCTCCAATCACATAAAATCACCAAATATCTTGCGGATCGTCCAAAATCGATAGTCACACAACATAATCAATAATGGTAAGTAGTGGCGTGTAGTGCCAAAATTGACAATGAATTTGTTAGTGGGTGCATCATTTAGAATAATCGCAATTTTGAAATATTGCTGGTGCAAAAATTAAGATGCATGACCGATAGACATTCACATATAAATTTATTTGTTTATATTTAAATAATACCTTATCACTATTTGTTATCACTAATTATGAACCTCTGACCTGCAATAATAAATAATAAAACTATAAATTCGACCAAATTTATTTTATTTCGTTGAAATTACTCCAATAAAAATCTTTACAAGTATAGATTTTCGAAAGAAAGAAAAACAAAAATGTATAAAATTATGCAATATAGTCGAGTATTACTGCCGAAAATTCGTTATTTTCGCAATTACAGTGCTAGTGCTAGTGCTCCCAGACCAGACGGACCTCTATTTCCACAAAAAGACGAATTTCCAAATCGGCATATAGGACCGCGTGATAGCGACATTATTTCAATGCTTGATACTTTAGGATTTAAGGTTGCTCTATTTATTTCTATATTTCTTTATAATTTTCTAGAAAAAAAATTCTAGAGTTTGGATGAATTAACGGAAAGAGCCGTGCCGAAGAATATCGCCTTAAATAAACCACTCGATATAGAAGAGCCTATCGGTAAATATAAAAAACAAAATAGCTAAAGGTTAAATGTTACGATAAAAGTCCATTGGGGGTCTTTATCAATAATAAACAAAATATTGATAATAATTTGTTTATAGGCGAATACGAGCTGATAAAGCGTATACGTAAAATATCCGAACGTAATCAAATATGGCGTTCGTATATCGGTATGGGCTATCATAATTGTTGTGTACCGCATACAATAATGCGTAATATATTCGAAAATCCCGGTTGGACAACCCAATATACACCGTATCAACCGGAAGTGGCACAAGGCCGTCTCGAAGGATTACTCAACTATCAAACGATGGTATCTGAATTGACTGGTCTTCAAATTGCTAATGCCTCACTATTAGATGAAGGTACAGCAGCTGCTGAAGCCTTATCATTATGTTATCGTCATAATAAACGACGGAAAATGTTAATATCGAATAAATTACATCCACAAACAATATCGGTTGTACAAACACGTCTTACATCGTTAGGCTTAAATATTGAAATTGTCGATGTTGTACAAGCGAATTTTTCCAATCGTGATATTGCTGGCGTTCTATTCCAATATCCTGATACTGAAGGCAGCATCCACGATTTCAGCGATATCGCCGAAGAGGCGCATTCTCATGGTAAATCTCGAATATCCTCGTTAAAAAAATATACATTTATTTTTTGTTAAGGAACACTGGTTTGTTGCGCCACAGACTTGTTAAGTTTAACTTTATTACGGCCACCCAGTGAATTCGGTGTCGATATAGCTATTGGTACATCACAACGTTTAGGTGTACCATTGGGCTATGGTGGGCCGCATGCTGGTTTCTTCGCTTGTAATCAATCATTGGTGCGCCTAATGCCCGGTCGGATGATTGGTGTAACACGAGATGCAGCCGGCCGAGATGGTTATCGATTAGCTTTACAAACTAGAGAACAACATATACGTCGCGATAAGGCTACAAGTAATATTTGTACAGCACAAGCATTATTAGCTAATATGTCGGCAATGTTCGCTGTCTATCATGGACCGCACGGTTTACGCGATATCGCATCGAAAATCCACAATTTGACGCTGGTAAGTTGATAAATTCGTTCAATTTAAACACTAATCGAATGTTCCAGGTATTAAGATTGGGCTTGAACGATTCTGGTAATAAAATTTTGAACCAAAACTTTTTCGATACGATAAAAGTTTGTCCGAAAATTGGTAGTGCAGAAGTCAAACAGCGTGCCGATTCCAAACAAATCAATTTCCGTTATTACGACGATGGTAATATCGGTATAGCGCTTGATGAAACTGTAACTTTCCAAGATATCAACGATATCTTCGATATTTTCGATTGTCCCCAAAACATTGAGATACTAATCGAAAATCCTCAAATCCGTGAATTATCAATAACACGCAGCGAATTCAAACGAACATCACCATATCTAACACATCCAGTATTCAATTCACACCATTCGGAAACACGCATCGTACGCTATATGAAAACTTTAGAAAATAAAGATATTTCATTAGTACATTCGATGATACCATTGGGTTCGTGTACAATGAAATTGAATTCAACAACTGAAATGATGCCATGTTCGTTCAAACATTTCACCGATATCCATCCATTCGCACCGCTCGAACAAACTTTAGGCTATCAACAATTATTCGATGAATTAGAAAATGATTTATGTGCCATTACCGGCTATGATCGTATCAGTTTCCAACCGAACAGTGGTGCTCAAGGTGAATATGCCGGCTTAAGAGCCATCCAATGTTATCATCAGGCCAATGGTGATAAACATCGTGATGTTTGTTTGATTCCGGTAAGTGCACACGGTACAAATCCGGCTAGTGCTCAAATGGCCGGGATGAAAGTTGAACCTGTTCGTATCAAACAGAACGGTTCCATTGATATTGATGATTTAAAAACAAAAGCTGTGAATTTACGCGATCGTTTATCCTGTTTAATGATAACTTATCCATCGACGAACGGTCTTTTCGAAGAAACTGTCGCCGATGTTTGTGATATAATCCATAAGAATGGTGGTCAAGTCTATTTGGATGGAGCTAATATGAATGCTCAAGTCGGTT
>JAZBGX010000856.1:0-24000 GCA_037414775.1 Zonitis immaculata | reverse complement strand
TTACCCAATTACCAATATAAGTACGTTTAACAAAAATTCAACTATACTTAACGTAATCATTTTTTTTAAACACAATTTCATTACATTATACCAATAATAATAATAATAATAATGATTAATGTAACAATTTAAAAAAAAATGAGTAATAAAACCTATTTCTCATCAATTATTCTTCAAATGATTCTTACAATCTGTACATTAAAACGTTAAAAATAATTAACGGAATACCGCAAATATGAGTCAGTTCCCAAAAAATCGTTTAAAATATTACAAAATACATTAAAAAAAAAATTGAAACTCAAATATTCAGTATGACTGTAAGTATCTGCGTTTAAAATTTCATTGCTATTATAATTGTTCAATGAATTAATTCAATAATTGATGGAACAGCAGGAAAATAGCAGCACCAACTGATAATTTTATTACTATAGATAAATTTTTGCCGGTTCTATTTTAAAATCTCAAAAATTGCGCTATACTCGAATGAATAAAATTAATAATAATGACGATAATAACGTACGTTAACTAAATGTGAACAATAAAAAAAAAACAACAACAACAACAAAAAACCGTCTACAATTCATCAATGACTTGGTCTTATTTCATTTATTATAAAGGAATTGTTTATAAAAATTTATTAGATAATAGCCGTTAATTGAACTCACTACATTATAGTTGATTATAATCAAAACCAATATTATCACGGTCACGTTTCTATATGTCTATGATGTAATTAAATGTAAAAAGATGTTCGACACATTGATGATGATGATGATGATGATGACAATGAGTCAGATTATAATAAATACAATCAGAAGAAAATGATGAGAAACGAATATTTGAACGATAGAAAGAGAGAGAGAGAGATCGCGTATAGGTGTCTATAAAAATGTATTACACCTCTAAACGACGAAAATAGCTGTTTTCAAAAGCTCTCTATCATAAACTTGATTGTTTACATTTTTTAAAGTTGATTTTATTACTTAATCAAGGCGCCACCTGTGTGTGTGTGTGTGTGTACATCGGCCATGCTCTTTCATTAAATTAATTAACTGAAATATGCTATTTTTTACAATTCATAAAACTATATTTACTTTTGTTTTTGGTTTTTTTTGGTTCGATGAATATCAAGACAAATTTGATTCTTCCCAAACGAGTCTGATTTGTTTATTTTAATTAATATTCAGTGGCAAATAATATAACCGTCCGTTAAGCATTTAACAATTGAGGAATAGAGTAATATATAAAGGAGAAAAAGAGAAGGCTGATGGGCGCCAGTTCATTAAACATAACCGAGTCGTATCTGTTTGTTTACTTTTTTGGACATCACAAATAAAGAAAGAATCGAAATTGAGGAAGAATAATAAATAAATAAACAGAGACAACGTTAAGTTGTCTCTTGTTGATATGAAGGTATGTATAGAAAAATAGACGTATATATACCACAACAAAATCTACATATAGATATATAATAGATATACAAAAGAGTATCGTTTACATGGGGCCGGCGCTTCTTCAAGGTATCCACACATCAAATATTGAAACAGGATGTCGGCATTTGACTGACAACCAGCTTCCAACTTTAATGAATTTTGATTTAACATTTAATTTCAGTTATATTTCCAAGTTCATGGACAATATGATGATGATATGTCGATTTTTATTGTTTAACTATATACAAAAATTATAATAATAATAATAATAGATAATAAAATATAGCAGCAACGTACATAAATTAAGGAAGGATAAAAAAAACAAAACAAATTCTTATATGTCATTTCTATATTTACAATTCACACGGTTAGTCAGCAATGTAGTAGTAGTGAGTTTCGTCCAATTTTGGTAAACGAAAATATTTCAATTTGTTTGACTGCCACTTTAGCACAATAGTGATAACTACATTGATCCACTACTACTATCAATTCAAAATCGAAAGCTTCAATTTTCAATTGAGAAGTTTCTAAAACAAGTCCCAAATCAACTGTTGATTTCGAATATATAAATCGGTTTGGATTGGGGAATGAGTTCAAGAATTATTTAGCAAGAACTGGTGTTCGACACTTACATTTTATGTATTATTTTTATTATTACGTTTTCTCGATAAAATTAATTTGATTACAATTAGAAATTGTAATTTAATTTTCAATGAGCCATTTAATCAAAAACAGATTGATTGTTGAGATACGATTTTTTTCTTCGATTATGCACACAAATCACACAATTGCTTTGTTCAAAACCATTAAGGAAGTTGAATTAATTGTTCAATTACGTGGTATAATCAAATAATATTTCTTAATATTAATTTAATCTACTTTAAAGTAGCTTCCCATGAGATACAATACTCTTGTGCCAGCACTTTGTCCAATGCTAGAAGCATTTCTACAACTCAATTTTACGTGTACCGTTTAGCTTCTTCAGCAATTCCACTCAATTTGATAAAAATTACGCCTCATCATTATTTCATCTACGGGAATAGGAAGAAATCTCGGGTAATCATGTAAGTAGTAATGTATTATTTGCAATTACTATGAACTCTTTCGCCACAATTCAGGGTATTGGTAGCTCGAATTTCCGTTAGTATATTCCTTATATATTGACCGTACGACGTGGTGGTTACAATATACGTTGACATCGAGAGGAATTGTGAGCCCAATTTTCACATTCGAACGAACTTGACACTGTGCTTGCTTCTTTCAGGTCTTCACTCTTCAGGAAGCTTCTAGTGGGACGATTGTGTCGCATCCATATCGTCGTTGACTTCAATCAGCAATTTCTGAACAATATCCTTCCGGTACTGTTTTTGATTGACATTTAACAATTTTGGGCCAAATTTAGCTAAAAATCGGTAATAACCGCTTGGTATGAGCCAAATAATTCAAAAATTCATCGATTATTCAATCAAATCTCGTATATTATTAATTTCATATTAGATTATATATAAAGGGATTAGATATTTTAATGTCATACCACCAAACTATCAAGCACCAAAAATCAACAACATTAACTAGCGAATAACATGTAAAATACGAGGTGTACAATAACGGACATTATAAGTGTCTTCATGAAACATGGTCACTAAAAATTTTAAAGGCTATAAATCAAATACTATTCGATATTATTATTCTTATACATGTATGTATGTTATATACGTAGTTCTCAATTAAAATAAATCTCCCAACATGAACAGCATGGAAAATGGACTTTAATTTACGATAGTAATTGGAAATATCATCAAAAATGGGAGGAGAAAATAACAACCACAACAACTATAACAAGAAGGAAAAAAAAACACCTCATAAGCAATTTTTCAATTTTATTAATTGCAAAAATACATATATATCGATGTGTCATCATAAAATGCAGAAGCTTTAAATTTTTTACCATTTTGCCCACCCCATATATGGCATATAAAATTAAAATTATTATTGCATTTTCAGATCAATTATAAATACAACTACATATATACCTATATATACACTAAAATATTCAAATGTCTTGAAGTGAATGTAGTCAATCAGGGTGTAAATTTTCTAATAATAATCAATTAAACAATTCCTGACATTTAAGGTCGAATTTGTGAAATAATATCAACTGATAAAAAATTGAATAATTTATTCAAAAAAAAAAAAAACGAACATCAAATGATTAATTATATTGGAATTAATTCATTTAAAAGCTGCAAAGGTATACCGGAAGTGTATGTATCTCGCAAAAATTGCCATCAAGACGTGATAGATCTCTATCGTCTCACCCTATAATGTTATTATTACGTATTTGATAAGAAACTATCATTAATATTTTGTCAAGACTTTCACACTATGTCTGTCTAACTAGGATATAGTGTTATAACTTATAACATCTGGATAGTTCAATTTTTTTTTCTTAAATAAATAAAGTTGATATTGAAATGCAACAATAGGAATCTTGTTGGATGTTCAAATTATAAATTTGATTATCATATAATTTTTCTAATAGAGAATCAAAGAATAAACTGCCACTCCCCTATCTATGTTAATTAAATTGTTTATTTAGAGAACGACCATAGAAATATCTCTAATGATCTAGGTTACTGCATATAGACAAACAAATTCAAGACGATATATGAAATAGACATATTAGCCGATAATAATCATAATCATTGCAACACAAATTATAATGCATTTTATTTTGTAATAGGAGAACGAAAAATTATGACGTTCATTTGTCGTGTGGCACCGAGACACATGGAGGGCGTTATGACGTCGACCAAGCAACAGGTATCCACACAATTATAGTCGTTACCCTGGGTAACATAACCGACAATCGATAAATTGCAACCCTGACTATCTGAAATCAAGGTCGAACACAAAAACCACCCCTAAAAAGTTGAATACGCGTGTATATATGAAACAATGAAAGATAGAAACAATACGGGGGAGAAGTGAGATGGGAAAAGTGTCAGGGTTCGAGTTCCTATGGCACATGGATGGCCTTTCTATAAAGCGCAAGTTCAGGGAACTTTACAGTAGTGTCCTTAAAATCCGGAAAATCGATGAAAGGCGACACCGCAGTACAGATAAAAGGTTGTTTTTCCCAACAATACAATAACGATTTTGACCTTGCTCGATTATTTTTTGTTATTCAACATTTAATTGGCTAGAGGGGGTGATACATTTACTTCCGAAAGATGGAATATTTTTTTTTACATAAATTCCTAATTAGAGAAATTCGATAAATTTCTAAGTTCGAGATATTTGAGAATTTTTGAATTTTGCAGATGAAAATTTCCTGAATTACACCCACTCGATTTCCAAAATCAGACAATATTCTTTGCACGTGGAAATTATATTATAAATAATTTGAAATGAACAATTTGGAAAACTGATTTTCTATTTTAACGTCATCACAAATATTAATTGTAATACATTTTTGTGCAAGTATACTTAATTATTTTTTTTCGAATAGAAAATTGAACGATAATTAAAGTATGTAATAAAATTTTAATGAACACCTCTCAATAATAGTTAATTTAAAAGAAATTTGCATTTGAATCAAAATGGGAGAATTTTTTTTTCGAATTACAAGGCTATCAAGATTAACGATTTATAGTTTCTAATCATAAATGTTGACATTATAAAGTTTTCACTTAAGCTGATATTCATATAAACTTATATGAGTGACTAATTAGAATTGCAACTATAATTTGCCACTAGTTAATTAGAAATGACTTTGTTAAAATCAATAATTAAGAATAAATGATTTCTCTATTATTGATACACGACTCGAAAAGCTCAAACTTCTATTTGAACTGATCACATTCATAGAGTGTCTTCCTCAATATTCGTTACAAAAATAATTAATTTTTAGCTTTATTATGATAAGAAAAAAATTCTCCATTCAAACGTAGCGAACTCGAAATAATTCAATTCTCCAAATGAAAAATTCGAAATTTCTGGAATGTACTTGAGAATTTGCAAACAATAAGAAGAATAATACAAGCTTTTTGGCATAAATCCAATTGAAAATAACTGTCACGCGAATTGTACCTGTAGCTTTTGATCAGTTCTGGAAATCTTAGCAACAGAAATTTCATCATCTTTTCCTCTAATATAATCAATTTTGGCAGATCAAATAAATTGAAAAACATCCTTGTTAATAATAAAAAAATAATAATCTTGAATGTTGAATGAAAGACGTTCAATGTCAGTGTCGATTTTCATTCCATATGAATGAAAAAGGGAAAATTGTCGCTATAGCGACGGGACGCACTGACGTCAGCTATATAGCACGATGCTAACTGACGTCAGGATAATCAAATAGTTGACGTCATCGGCGTCTCGGCGGACTTCCACATTTTCGAAGGGTTAGTGCATGGAGCGTGGGTGAGATATTATATAGACTTTTATGGTACTGAAGGGAAATACATTGATAGCCTGAAATAGAATTTAGCCTTGACCTGGCTTTCGATTCACCAATCAAAATAATAATTTGAGTTTCAAATTACCTAATTAATATAAAAAAATAACGATTAGATTAATTAATTTCAATGATTTTTTATTTATTTTTTTGAATTTGGATAGTTTTATTTATGTGAAGGAAAAGTTCAATGTTAAAGTTGAATGAAATTTCAATTTCAGCAATGTGTAAACTTGACAATCAAATTTCTAAAATTTTCGCTCTCTTTCCAGCGAAAATCCATAGGAACATTGCTCTTGAAACTATGTGCGCATCAACAACCAAATCGAATCAATAACTTAAAAAGAACGCTCTATATATTATTTCATGTGAATAAAAATAGTTACTGTCCCTTTTTTTTACATGATTGACGCATTACTAGCACCTAATCATAAAATGAAATACTAGACAATTGTTTGTTTTATGAATAAAATATAGACTGATTGGAGTAACAGATAACTGACGTCATCTAATAGAGAAAGAAAAAATGAAATAATGGAACGTGGAAAAGCTCAGTGATCGACGGATATAAAAGAGCAAATAGAGATATTATTCAGCTTTGTCCGCAACGTCATTAATATAATTTACAACGAGTGGAAATAAAGAAATTCCAGGAATAACACGATCAATTGAACATCAGGAGAGTAATTGACGGAAACTTGTAAATCAATTGATATGACGTGCAATATTATCGATTTTATGTCGAATTATCAAGATTTAGTTCTAAAGCTATCTATATATCTATAGATAAATGCATATATTCCGTTAAAAGCTCATCAAGAATTTAATTGTTTCTATACATATCACATATAGCAAATGTCTCTTGTAACTTTAATGAAACTAAAAATTAATCTCACAATTTCTATAAAAATAAATACGAATTGGCTATTAATAAATATAATGATATGGGGATAAAAATAATCGTTGACTGGGGGGTGACTTTTTTTTTATCATCACGCATACAAATAACATTTTCTTGTATTACAGCTTTGTTAATAAATTTCTATAATAAAAACTTGCTTTGCTATTTATAGTTTTCTTAATAAAAATTGTTATTATAAAAAAATTAAATAAGTGAAGAACTCAATTTCAGGTACCTATACAAAAATTGAAGAGCATTGAACGGTAATTAACATAAATTTTATTAATTAGTTCTCAAGAATCATGAATATTTAATAAAATATTTGTTGAGAGACAGATGAAGGTCTAAATATTTGAATTGCACGGAAATTCGGATTTTTCGAGCTTTCAAATCGGATAATTTTTGATTGGATGATTTCACCAAAAAAAACAAACACACCAAAAAAACAAATTAACAAATAGTAGCAATCGGCACGACGTAGCTAACAGTTTCATTTGACAAAAAAAAAAATTTGTCACGTACTGCAGTATGTACAATAATTGAAAAATGGAAATCTAGACCGTACATTTTAGATAGAGTTTGCTTTCTCATTCCTACAAAGGAGTAAAGCAACACAGGCTTGTGCAAAAAGGTGCTTGAAGTTTATGGGCACAGCGTCAGTATCAGATCAAGTGATTTTAAGATTAACGATGCTCTTTGTAACGGAAAGCCCGTTGAAGCTGATGAGAATAAAATAAAGGCACTGATTGAAGCAAATCCACTTACGGTATCACAGAGACACTTGATTTTCATCATTCAAATGTTTACGACCATCTCAAAAAACTGGGATTCATCAGCAAGTGAAACTCATCAACTGCATCAATATCACCAATTGCATCAAAATCGCTTTATTTTTAAAGCGCATCGTTACTAGCTCAACGATCGTAGTTCAGAGAAAAAGAGCGAGTTCAAATAACATTCAGAGCTGATCTTCTCCAAAAAGGCGTTGTATTTCTCGACCTACTACTAGCACGGAATCAAATGATCGATTCTGTTAGGTATTGTCGTCAACTGGATGATTTGAATGAAAATGGACCAAAACTTGTGTTTCATTATGACAACGCTAGGCAACACAAAATTATAATGACTCGCCAGAAATTGTTGTAGCTTGAATCGGAATGTTTGGCCCATCCTCCTTAATCACCCGACCTTACACCATCAAATTACCATTTCTTTGGTTCTCTGCAAAATGACTTGAATGATAGAACTTTCAATTCTCACCCAATTATTCGCTAAAATAGAGAGCAATCCTTTTAGGAGGGCGAAATCATGCAACTTCCAGAAAGATGACAAATATGGTCATTGATCGAAGATGGCCAATATATTATTGATTAGTCTTGGGAATTACACAAAAATACGTCATAACTTTAAATATAACAATGAAAATCCGGAAACATCATATTGATATACTTATTGTTAGTAGATTTCTTGGTCAAATGGAAATGTAAATAATAATTTTAATCATTGATTATGTTCATGGACATCTGTTGGTTAAAAATCGATTTAAATAATTTTATAATTCAATTGAATTTGAAATTATTATTCTTATTATTATTATTGCAACATTAACGGTTACGATATTATCAAATCTCTACCTACACACATACATATATATAATAAAAAGATATAAATTTTAACGTTAAGCTGTTGAAAATATGAGTCGTTCAAAAAATAAAAATACGACAACTGTATTTATCTAATTGCCCTAAATCGTATTTATAGATATAACTATGAAGAATCTTAGAAAATATTCGTATCATCAATAATACTTTGAAAGCTTTGAATTTTCCTTAATAATAATGATAAGGATTCTTTTATATATACAGCATGGTCCATCAGAGGCTTTCCTGGTCTTGTAGGAATTCTGGCACTGCACTCAAATATCTAAAGTTTGGGAAATCGTTTTAACGTCAAAATGTTCTCCAAATATCACACTTTAGATCGTCGAATCATTTTTTTTTGCACCCACTAGAGCCAGAGTTGCAAGACCAGGAAAACCTCTGGTGGACCACTCTGTATATATATAAGTGTTGCTTATTATTATTATTATTATTGTTAGACCTTCAACAACGAAAACGGGATTGTGTCATATTTTAGACATAATTTTCAATTATATACATAATGTGTGGGGGTTGATCAATCTACATATTTCATTCATCAATTTCAAATCTGTTATAAAGTTAGCCTTTTACTAAATGGAAGGAAAAAAGTTTCATTCATAATAATTTGTTTCAAGGTAGTCAACCACAAACCAACCACGTAGGTATATATGTATATAATTTTAATGTTTAAAATAGTTACGTAAACAAGTTTTTGAAATTATGAATTGAGATTTTGATATTTAAATTTTCGTTAATGATTTTATAAAAAGTGATTGGATTATACATATAGTTTCTCTATTTTTATGAATGAAAAAGTTCTTATAACTATTAAGAAATTTCCAATGTATAACATATACAGCTGTTTGTAAAAATCCAATTTTTAATTGATAAATCAACGGAATTAATCAATTATCGATTTTTATATTGATAATTTTTTAGAAATATTTTATTTTCCTTATTATGTTGAAGGGATGAATTTGTGATTTCTATGGAGGCGTACATAAAGTTCAACAATATGTTAACCATTTCAGTTTCATTTTGATTATTTTCTGTAATATTTCCAAAAATTTGAAGCACACCGCACCATCACACTGTCGATGTGTTAAACAGTTAGCTCCGTCCATGCTCTCTCAAATGTGAATCTTCTATAAATCAATTAGAATCATCCACTGTATTTATTTTAGAAAATTCAATTGCAGGAGATATACGACAAAACAAAAACAGGACGTCTATATATTGAATCATTTGATTTGTTACATCAAATTACAGGTCCAGATCTAGAGTCTGTATAAAAACCTTCAGATATTGTAAATTGCAAATTTACAATGATATTATATATATAAGTACTCGTTTTAATATATTGATGGAATAAATATCAAAATTCATTTCATAGATTAAATCATGATTGATTTTCAGTAAATTTTGTGTAATTAATAAAAATTATGACTCACCAATTCGGATGGCCTAGCTTCACAAAAATCTTTTACCTGAAAATAGATTTTGAACGATCAAAAAATGAATAAATTAAAGTTTCTCTAACCTACCAATATCGTTGTTTATCAACATTTTCAACAATTCTAAGAAACTATTTTTTTTTTTGTCTAGACCATTTGACAATTTTATCTGAAGAAAAGAGAAAATTCCTCGGGAATTACGGACGATGAGGAAATAAGGCGCTTCGGAGAAAATCAAAAAAATCCTTCCCGAACAATTATAAAAAATATTTATTATTAAAAAATAATAATAAGACTTGTGGAACGCATTTTTTTACATAAACACTCGGAAAAAAAGAAACAAAAACAACGCTTTTACCATAAATTTAAGCAAGAAATTTGTTAATTAAACCAAAATAATAATAATATTTACAATGACTAGTTAAATAAAATTTTAATTATCATTTCGATAAATCATTTTCATCGGCACATAAATTTAATGATGGTTCAGATTCCGCCCGTTTCAATCCTTCACCAGTTGTTGTATCATCAATTTCTTTATTTATATCTGGTACACTTCTTGTTAGTATTTCGTTTGTTTCTAATGCTGGTTCAATTTTAATATCACCATCATCAATTTTCAATAATTCCTCATTTAAACTGGCATTTTTCAAATCAACCGTACTATTTGCAAAAATCGCAGCTGAACCTAAATCATTTAATATTGTTTGTTGGTTATCATCATTGGTTGTTGATGATGATAGACCATTGACATATAATTGTTTAACTAATGGTTGTTCAGTTATTGGAGATCGTAAAGGACTTGTTGCTGTATTTATAGTTAATGTTCGTGGTGTTGTTGTTGTGATTGTTGTTGATGGTAGAGGACTATTTGAACGATTTGTTGTTGATGGTGATTGTACAGATGCTTTCTCTTGTTTATGTTGTGTAATTAAATTACATGCTTTACCCAATATTATTAAACTATTTAAAATTTTAAATGTTACCAAACATAAATATGCAATTATTATTAATATTATCGATGCTATATCATTAATATTAATAGCACTTATTATAACACGTATCATAACAACACCTAATGGTAATGGTATAAAACCCATACGACGTGCCACTAAATCTGAATGATCGGAAAATGCATGTTTCTGTCGTGTCTGGGCCATATCATATGCTAAACTTGTTGTATAATCTCGATATACATCCAATTGTAATTCATTAAAACGTGTTATAAAAGCATGCTTTATCCAATCAACTAAAATTTCGGCGAATAATACTAAAAAACAGTCTGGCAATAATATTAATAAACGTTCCAATTTCCATGAATATTCGCGCATCGTTTGTAAAACAACAATGAATAATAACGTTATTAAATGGAAACGTTCACGGACATCACTGCAAGATACTTGAAATAAATTATTTTTATCGAACTTTTTAAAGACACTCCCTTTCAATTCGACAAACTAAAACATAAAAATTATTGGAAATAGCAAAAAATAATAATATGATGGCTCACATTATTCGACATCATTATTGTTAATAGTGCTTTATTGTTTGAATTGATGGCGACATTTAGAGTTGTTGCTTGAAATAAAACCAAAATACTATGGAAAACTTTGAAAATATAAGGAAAATACTTTATATTAAGAATTTCAATTTTAAATTCTCATAGAGAAAAAAACAAAAGGATACTGACATAGACTAGAGCAAATAGCAAATGCGGTATGACTCCTAGATGTTCTCGTTTACGGTCTCTTGGTTCTGTGGCTGTCCAAAATAAGGCATCAATTGTATCTTGTCCGAATGCCGAAAATAAACGATCACCAACCTCCAACATATTATAAAATATATATAATTTGATCACTGATTGACTTTTAATTAAATGATATAACATATTTGTATCAACCGACAATAAAAACATACTACCAATTATTAATATAACAGCCTTTAATAAATCACAAATTTCAGCTGGTGTTAATATACATCGATTTGTAGGATTTCGAAATCTGTAATTAAAACAAAAATATTAAATAGAATCAGTGTAGATTTATAGAAGAATATTAACCCAAAACATTTGGAAAATGGTCGTGTTATTAATGCCCATAAAGCTAACAATACACGCATTGGTAGAAATGTATAAACAAATAAAAATGAATCTGTACATTGCATAAAACCATAGCCCATAAAACGTTCAACTTCTCTAGGTATTTTCATAAATGAATAAACTTTCTCACGTCTAGCTGAGAAACGTTCTTCATCGTGCTCCAATAAATAGCCACGTGTCAATTCAACTTTTAAAAATGAACTCAATGACGGTGTTTTCTCTAAAAAAAAAAAAAAATGATCAACATACGATAATATATAATTGAAATAATTATTTGGTGATCCATTGCAACCTTTTTTTAAATTGTCAATTTCATCAATGTTTGCTTCATTACGTTGTTGTAAATCTTCAACTCTATTATCATTTGTAAATAAACAACTATTTGGTGTGGTGAATCGTATCTTTTTACCACTGACTGCGGCAATATCTTGATCCAAAGACATAATTATTATCGTCAAAACAACATTATTATCACAACATGATTTTGACACTAATGTTTAATAATAAAAAAATGCGCAACATAACCTTAGTATTTTGGGGAATTTTGTTTTTACCCTAAATAAAGTTCTATGATTTTTATCAAAAATAGTCTATAAATAATGGAAATAATTATTTACAATACATCAAATATTTGTTTATTTATTAAAATTCCTACAATTTTATTGTAATTGTTTGTTTTATGTTGGTTTGTTGTGAAGATTGAGGTTATGTCGTTATCTAGCAATTGACAGTGATCAGCTGGTGGTAATTTTTCCAATTCTAAATGGGAAAATTGTTATTTACAATTATTCAATAATGGAAAACAATGAAAAACCCTCAACTAATGAGGAAACTGTAAATAAATGTAAAGTGATAATAGTTGGTGGTGGTATGGCTGGTTTATCAGCTGCTTATCATTTATCTAAAAACGGTTTTAATGATTTTAAATTGTTAGAAGCACGAAATCGTCTAGGTGGTCGTATTGTACAAATAAAAATGGGTAATGAACCTATTGAATTAGGTGCAAATTGGATACATGGTGTATTAGGTAATCCTGTATATGAATTAGCAATGCATTATGGTTTAATTGATATAATGCAAACACCAAAACCACATAAAGTTATTGCATCATTAGAAAATGGTAAACAACTACCATTTAGTGTATTACATGAAATTTATGAAGCATATCTATGTTTTTTGAAACGTTGCGAAGAATATTATTTATCACAATATTTACCACCGGATGGTATTGATAGTGTTGGTGAACATATTAAATTAGAAATTAATTTATATTTAGATAAATTCAATGATACTAATGATAGACATTTACGTGAATTATTATTCGATTGTTTATTAAAACGTGAAACTTGTATATCGGGTTGTGATAATATGAATGAAATTGATTTATTAGAATTAGGTAGTTATACAGAATTACAAGGTGGTAATATAACATTACCAAATGGTTATAGTTCAATTTTAGAACCACTAATAAAAGATATACCAACTGAGAATTTATTAACAAAATGTCCTGTTCATTTAATTAAATGGAATTTAAATAATAATTGTCATCAGAAAACAAACGATAACGATAATGATTCAGATGATTCAGATCGTACAGTTGTTGAGGAGCCATTAAAAAATAATCAAACAAATATCGAAATCAATTGTGATAATGGTGGAAAATTTTATTGTGATTACATTATTGTAACAATACCATTAGGTGTATTAAAATATAATGTTGATAAATTATTTCAACCATCATTACCTGATTATAAAATTGATGCAATTGAACGTTTATTATTTGGTACAGTTGATAAGATTTTATTAGAATATGATCGACCATTTCTACATCCTAATATAACAGAAATTTTATTATTATGGGAAACAACAACAACAACGAATAAACCAGATGATCAACATCAAGATTTAAGTGAAACATGGTTTAAAAAGATTTATTCATTTTCGAAATTGAGCGATACGATCATTTTGGGTTGGATATCGGGTAAAGAAGCTGAATATATGGAGACATTAAGTAATGATGTAGTTAGTGAGACTTGTACGACGATTTTAAGGAAATTCCTTAATGACCCTTTTATACCGAAACCGAAAAATGTCGTATGGTAGGTTTAATTATTGTTTGTCGTTAGTGTCCAACTAATAATTAATCGAATTTCATAGCACAAGTTGGCATAAGCAGCCTTATACTCGAGGATCTTACACAGCACTAGCTGTTGGATCATCTCAAATCGATATTGAATGTTTGGCTCAACCTTTATATCTCGATGAAGAAGAGACTAAAGTGAGTAATAGAAATAATTTATAATGATAAGGAGAATAATTGCGAAAATTTCAGCCGGTAGTTTTGTTCGCTGGCGAACATACACATAGTAATTTTTATTCAACTGTACATGGCGCTTACTTAACAGGACGTACAGCGGCTCAAACTATTCTAGCAGCTGAAAATCCACAAGAATTAGTTTTAGATTGTGATGAAGCAACTGATTTAAGTTCATGGATTCAAGGTATCAGTTTTGAATAAAATGCCTTTTATAAAAATGTACAAAAAAAAAGACAATTGAAAAACGCCACATAAATTAATTAAAGTAGTGGTTTTCTTTTTTGCGATTTAAATTTTATTATTTTTTTTTTGAAAAACCAGTATTTTATTGTTTTGAAATTCAAGAAAAATTTATGTAAATTATTATTGAGACTTTTAGGTTTTATCTAGGATTGCTTAACAATTTCTCTCTTATTGTTACCAAATCAGTTGTTAGTTTTTGATAAGCTTGAGCTAGTCATTTTGGAAAAATAATTGAAATTTAAATAAAATATATGAATATTATTCGATTTTATTCAATTAATCCATTCCAGGTACTCGATACAAGAAAGTACCATCATCATCATAATAACAATCGTTGAGTTTATAAATATTACCTCTTTTATATTTATCTTTTGGTATAGTGATGATTTGAGGATATGTTAAATGTTTTGTGTCTCCAGTTTTTTTAACATAATTACTAACATTGTTGTTATCATGTTTTGGTACGGTTAAATCAATCGTTGCGCATTGGTCACCACTATTTACAGTAACTTCTTTAGTTTTCATACTATCTAGTATCAATTTATCATCAATTTCGATGTTTTCGCCACTTGCTATTCGATTTTTAAGTTTATTTTGCAATTCACTTAAAGTAACAGGTGGAGTTCGTTTAATTTTCGCTGTTAAATAAGTGTCACCTTGTGGGGGTGGTTCAATTTTTTCGTCGCTTCTAAAATTCTTATTTACGTTATTTCTATTCTTCAATCTTTCATAACTTGTTATAATTTCTGCAAAATCTGGTTTGATATTATTATTTTTAACTTCAATTTTCTGTTTAGAATCGGCTGGTGTTTCAAATGGTCGAAAATTCAATGATCTATTTGTAAATTTCTGCAAATGTTCAATTAAATCTTTTGGTAAATCCGGTAATTGGTTTTGTTTGAATAATTGCCAATTTTTTTGTACAGAACGATCGTGATTGATAATTTTATTTGGTGTTTTCGTCCAATCCAATTTAACAATTTTCTAAAATAGAGTAATTTTAAAATAAATTTCCAACTAAATAAATAACTTACCGAAATAACGTCCGGTAGAGCTGGGAAACTTTCCGATAATTGTTCAATTGTCCATTCATCAGGATTTGTTTGATATAAATAACGTATTTGTTGTTTATCATGCCATGTTAGAAAATTTGGTAATTTATGTTTGAAATATTTTTGTCCAACAATTAAATATCGTTCATGTTCTTTTCTTGATGTTAATTCATCTAAATGTTGACGATGTGTTTTATGTACATCCATAAAATCACTTTCGAAATCATCAATTTCGTCTAATTGTTCGAAATCGTTAGGATCCAAATTTAAAGCCGATTTACGATACGTAATGCCGGGATCTTTTTTATAACGGCGTGTTTCATGTAGAATTACACGGACAATATTGTATTTGATTAGATTCTTTAATGGGAACATCGGAACATACAGTAATTACAACTAAATAATAGAAACAAGTGATCAAAATTTTATAGGTTAGAATATCAAGTGAGGTTATGTTTACGAGCATTTACGGTTAAAGTACATGGGCGGGTACATGAAATGGAACATTTACGATAGTGCGTTCTTTTAATGGATATTTGTGGGTAATTATGTAATTATTGAATTTCTATCAATTTTCTAAATTCAGTTTGAGGAACTTCCATTATTTGATTGTATTGAATTGAATAGGCGCACACACTGTTTTCTTTTTGTTGATCAAAACATAATTACAATGATTATTCTAATTTTGTAAAGCTCATATATGACAAATTACATCCAAAACCGTATAACCTTCGTTCGAATTATTTGTTATACATTGAAATACAATGGTAAATGTTAGATATTGTAAACGTCGTACAATATAAACAAAGCTTAACTTTTATATATATTGTATGACCTACATATCTATCTCATAGAAAAATCAATTACCTAATGATAGCATGATCAATTATGTATTCAATAGAATATCTAGTATTAGAAAATATTTAGTGTAAAAAATAATTCAATTCTACAATTGATTCCAGTCTGACGGACTTTAATCTCGAATTAAATAATCGTTTGAAGGCTAAAAATTATTTGATAATAATCATTATTATTGTTGAAATAAAAATTTAGAAAAAAAAATATTACAAAATTCTCAAATAGGCTTCTAAATCTTCATGCGACTGATAAGATTCTAATCATCAAAATAAATAAATTCACAATCAATCAACTGAGACATTTTAAAAAATAAGTAACTGAACCAGGTAATTATAATAATAATTTATTCAATTTTTGAATTTGTTGTGCATGCGCTGAATCAATTTTATGCAAATTTCAATTATTTAAAAAAAAATCTTGCCTTTCTAGACTATCGCAAATGGCTCTGTTGTTTGATAATTGGTCCGGTGATATATTTGGAATAATTCTAGCATTATTAACAATAATTATTGTATGGATAAAATGGTCATTGACATATTGGGAAAGGAAAGGCTTATTGAATCCACCAACATTATTTTTTTTGGGAAATACAAAAGGTGCATTCACACAAACCCAACCATTTTCCGATTTAACAAAAGAAATCTACAATTTTATGCGACAAAATAATCGAAAAGATGGCGGTTTCTATTTATTATGGATGCCAGTTTATATGCCAATAGATCCAGAATTAATTAAAAATATAATGGTGAAAGATTTTGATTATTTCGTTGATCGTGGTGTTTATTTCAATGAACAATCGGATCCATTAAGTGCACATTTATTTTCATTAACCGGCAATCAATGGAGAAATTTACGTGTAAAATTAACACCAACATTCACATCAGGCAAAATGAAAATGATGTTCGGTACATTAGTCAAATGCGGTGATCAATTACGAGATGAAATGGATAAATGTTTAGATAAAGGAGCAATTGATATTAAAGAAATTTTAGTACGTTTCACAACTGATATTATCGGTTCATGTGCTTTTGGTATTGATAGTAATTCATTGAAACATCCCGATAATGAATTTTGTAAATATGGTCGATTATTCTTCGAAACAACCGTATGGCGAAATATCATTTCAATATTAACATTCATTATGCCAAATATTATGTATCGTCTTGGTACGCTAGCTATAACACCGCAATTATCGCAATTTTTCATGAAAGTAATCCAAGATACGGTGGATTATCGTGAACGGAATCTAATTGTTAGAAAAGATTTCATGCAACTATTATTGCAATTGAAAAATAAAGGCCGTGTTGAAGATGATAATAATATTGATGATAGTACAACATTGAAAATGACGAATCAAAATGATGAATTTACGATGAATCAATTGGCAGCTCAAGCGTTTGTATTTTTCGTTGCCGGATTCGAAACATCCTCTACAACAATGACGTTTTGCTTATTTGAATTGGCTTCGAATCCAGAAATACAAGAGCAACTACGAGATGAAATCGTTCAAGTATTAAAACGTCATGATGATAAATTAACTTATGATGCAATCAACGAAATGACATACATGGATAAAGTTATTAATGGTATCGTTAATTTTCTGTTAGTTTTACAATATTTGATTTGTTTCGATTTTGCTCTAGAAACTTTAAGAAAATATCCGCCTTTGCCGTCATTAAATCGTGTTTGTACAAAAACTTATAAAGTACCAGGTAGTGATTTTGTTATTGAAGAAGGTACGAAAGTTTTTATACCGGTAATTGGTGTACAAAATGATCCGGATTATTATCCAAATCCGGAAATATTCGATCCGGAACGATTTTCTGAAGAGAATAAAGCAACACGACATCCTTATACGTTTATACCGTTTGGAGAAGGGCCAAGAATTTGCATTGGTATTTTAACACTTTAATAATCCTATTCTCTACAAGTCTCAATCTCAATTTTGATTGAAATGCATCTAATTTTTTATAAATTTGGCAACAAATTGCACATCGTGATTGAGTTTGAGATTTTTAACCATAGTTAATTTACAGATTTGTTACAATAAATAATTTTTTGTAGGTCTACGTTTCGGCGTATTACAAACAAAAGTCGGTTTGGCTGTTTTATTGAGAAATTACAAATTTTCAGTTCATAAAAAAACGAAATTACCATTGAAGCTTGATCCAAAAAGCTTCATAATGTCAACGAAAGGTGGTATTTGGTTGGATTATATCAAAACATAAAACAAACTATACACTATATTCGTATTAAAAGTTTTATTAATGATTCCAACAATTTTAAAGAGTAATTATTCGTACAAATATTAGGATGGTGCATATGGCATGACGTGCCACCGGGACTATATATTCTTTCAAGATAGTTTTATTCTGGGCAAGGTGGTCATCATTGGCCAACGATCCATCGAGGAATTTGTGCTGCAATGACGCTAAAGGCGTTTTTTTAAATTGTGATTCTGGAAATCTGTTGGAGAGAGGTTTGGCGAGTATGGTGGATGCAGTAGAACTTCCTCAATTCTTTAATTTTTTTCATTTTGTCATTAACTTTTCGTGAATTTATTGATTTGAAGAGAAATTATTTTTTTTGTAGTGCTGCGGGTGCTTTAGTGGATCTTTGGTTGTCTGATGAAGCCGATGATGATTGTTTTCTCCAGAATAGATTGCTCGAAAATATGTTGTTTTGTCTTTTTTCATGCCATTTAGAATTTTGTTGGAATTTTTAAAATCCTTATCACCTTTATGGATAAATTTATGGAATTTTACTAGAATATTGAATCTTAATTAATCTTGTTGTTGTACTTTTAAAATTACCTCGAGTAAATTAAAATTAGTACTCTATAAATATGTTTTATTTATTTTGTATAAACAGAAAGATAAAATTACTATAATTGATATTTGCGTTATTGACATTTATTGATAACGTAGAATTGATGATGTTTATGTTTGTTCAAAATGATAAGTTTGGTGAAAAAGTTCATGCATTTTTATTATCAAATCGTATCAAAATTTATTTAAAGTTTGCTGCAAAGATGGAGACTTTAAGCTTCAGGTCTTTTTTTTTAAATATATTTTCAGTTCAAGTACAACTTCCATTAAAATTCTAATTATGCTGGTCTTCAATTGGATAACTTTTATTAATTAATTGATTGCATCCTTGAATAAAACCTTCAAATTCCATAAAATTCTATAAATAAATAAGTAGTTACAATATAATTTCATGGATACTGCGCAATCTATTTTTTTAATAACAAATTAAGTATAGTGGGCAATAAGGCTAATTATATTGATAAATTATAGTATCTATATGTGGTTTAGTGATTGAAAATGATTTGGCTTGATAATAATTTTTTTGGAATGTTAATAATTTTTATAACAACAATAGTAATTTTTTCGATAATTCGTATTCAATCAATATATAGCTATTGGGAGAAAAAAGGTCTAGTTAGCCCACCAACAACATTCTTCTTTGGCAATGCATTTCATACGATACTACAAAAACAATCACCAACCGAATTGGTCAATGATGTAAGTTGTTTGTGTTTTTTTTTTCCGCAAAATATTTCTAATTTGTTTTGTTTGCTAGGTTTATAATTATTTGCGAGCCAAAAATCAAATACATGGTGGTTTCTATATGCTTTGGTTACCAATGTATTTCCCAATTAGTCCAAAAATAATCAAACATATTCTAATAAATGATTTCGATCATTTCATCGATCGTGGTGTTTATTATAATGAAAAAACCGATCCATTAAGTGCCCATTTATTAGCAATTGAAGGTAATCGTTGGAGGAATTTACGTGCCAAAATTACACCAACATTTACATCAAGCAAAATGAAAATGATGTTTAATACATTGATAAAATGCGCCGACCAATTAATCGATGAATTCGATAAAAATTCAAATCATGGTCCAATTGATATTAAAGATATAACGTCACGTTATGGTATTGAAGTAATTGGTTCTTGTGCTTTTGGTATTGATAGTAATTCGATAAAAAATCCGGAAAATGAATTTAGTAAATATGGTTATGGTATATTTCAGCCAACATTCAAACAACTACTTACACAAATTTTATGTTTTATTGCACCGGATAGAATGAGAAAATTTGGTGCTTCTATTACAAAACCGGATGTAGCGAAATTTTTTCTAAATTTAATAAAAGAAACAGTTGATTATCGTGAAAAAAATAATATAATACGTAATGATTTTATGCATTTAATGTTACAATTGAAAAATCGTGGTAAAATCGATGATGTTGATAGTATCGATAAAAATGACGATATTACAAATGATAATAAATTTTCATTTAATGAATTGGCAGCGCAAGCTTTTGTTTTTTTCTTAGCCGGTTTCGAAACGACATCAACAACAACAACATTCTGTCTATATGAATTAGCTACAAATCAAGATATCCAAGACAGATTACGCGAAGAAATTGATAGAATTTGTAAAAGAAACAATAATGAATGCACTTACGATGCTTTGAAAGAAATGGAATATTTGGATAAAATCGTACATGGTATTTTCTCAAGATTTTTCTTCCAATAATGTTGTTTTATTTTTGTTTTTTCTAGAAACTTTACGTAAATATCCTCCAATCGGTATGACGAATCGTGTTTGTACAAAAGATTATAAAATACCAGATACTGATATTGTTTTGAAACAAGGTGATAAAGTATTTATACCAATTATGGGCTTACATCATGATCCGGAATATTATCCAGATCCGCAGAAATTCGATCCGGAACGGTTTTCTGAAGAGAATAAAATCAAACGACCGGCAATAACATATATACCGTTTGGTGAAGGCCCTAGGATTTGTATTGGTAATTTTTTCAGAAAATTGACAATTCCCATCTAGACCAGACCTACAACATAGACAATGCAAAAAAAATTAACCGATCCATCAGATATTGCATTGTCAGCAACTACGTCTACCCTATTTTTGAATGAATATGACTTGATATAAAAATTAGTGGATCAAAGTCATCCAATTTATTGCGATTATTTAGCAAAATATTCATTGTTACAATTAAATTTCAGGTCAACGCTTTGGTATAATGGAAACTAAAGTTGGACTTGTTTCTCTACTGAAAAATTACAAATTTTCGTTAAATTCTAGAACAGATGTACCATTAAAATTCCATCCACAAAGTATCATTTTAACGCCAAAATCTAGTGTATGGTTGGATTATACGAAAATTTGAACAATTTTAATTATATTATTGGATTAATGTTTGATATGACAATAATGCCCAAGGGCCAAATAAAATCAATTTAATTTTTTTTAGTCTTCCTATATATTCCTAAATCCAATAACGATAAACGTACAATACCGACGTTAGCCTGGTAGGTGGAGTAAGATAATTTCTGCTAATTTGAGAAACAATACCCTTTTGAAATGAGAATGTTGTGCTTGATTAATTGCGGAAGTTACAAGATTTTAAAAATATTTCTTTACAAACATTTTGCGATCCAATTGCTAAACTAAATAAGAATAAACTCTCGAAATTTGAACTAGTCAATCTCTCTCTTCCACTATCCGTCTCTCTCTCTCTATTAATTAATTCTGTTGTCTTCTAAATTGGTCGCTAAATGAAGAAGACTTGTTATTGGTGAGAGTAATCTAACAAATTTTGAGCTCTCTTTGATGTTGTTTATTGTTTACGGTGAACGTTTATTATTATTTATTTATAAAATGACATAAAATTTAATATTACAATGTGCTTGTTTGTATGAGGAATTTGATTGTTGTTTTTTGTTTAAAACTCCATACGGCAGCGGCAGTATAATAATTATTTGGATATAGATGTATCAATCAGAATCGATCGAAAAAAAAGGTGAAATAATATATTCACTGTTTCGTATTCTCTTATTTACAACTTGGAAACATTTTAAGCCCGACGATACTTTCGATTTCTTTTATAAATGGAACATTTTGTAATTCTTGGATCAATTAAGTTTATTGCAACTTTCACCTGATCAAATCCGATTGTTTAGGGGACGAAAAATTACGATCGATTTTAATTTAACAAAGCTCCAAGGCTTCAACTGGTAATTGCTGAAATTTAAACTGAAATTAATTGACAATATCTAATTAAATAAATCATTTCTAAATAACATTGTATTAGAAATAATATAAGGTTGCTTTTTATTTATAATATCTACAAGGTACAGCTTTTACAAACTAGAAATGAAGTTATAGAAGTAGAACGAACAGGAATACCCGCAACGCTTGTTTAAAATTAATATTGAAGTTTTATTACGCTGAAACTTTTCAATAAACAAACTCACTTTCTTGAAAAACTTTGTCGTATAGATAAAAATACTTCAATATAGTGTTAAATTAGATTTGATAATTGGAAAACTTCCGACAATTCACATGGATGTCACATTAAAAAAAGAAGAGTAGATTGTTTGTGATTTGGTGGATGCGCCGGGACAGTCTACCGAGCTTGCTACAAATGGTACATTTTTCCAATTCTCATCACATTTTCGAATTGTTTCTTTCTATATAATTCATAATAATTTCTTAACAATCAATGATAGGAGCCAAAAAGTTTACAGAAATTACCATTGAAGTACCAATGATTTCGTATCATATTTATAGCACCATGTTGGCGAATACTGGTTCGTTTCCGCAACGTCAGGTGCGGTAAGTACTTGGATGAGTGATCGCCTTGAAACACCACGTGTCGTTGTCTCTCTACTTTCTATTTCATTCGTTCATGTTCAAGCACTGTACATATATTTCGCATTTAGAACCTTCGAAGTTTGCGGGCACGTGTTCGTTAATCTGGGAATTAAGCACTCAACTAGCGGATTTTGTTCAATCCCTATTAAAACAATGTATGTAGAAAGGCTTGATTTAGATCTCTATAAACAGTATTTCTGGGAAATATGTTAATAACAAGAGTGCAAGGAGAAAAAAGATTCCCTCATTACTGACATTGAGAAATTTTGATGGAAATGTCTAATATTTTAAGAAAATATTATTACGTTTGCTACAATTTATGAATATAACGAACTTTTTATTATAAAAGGGAGTGGGTTTATAATTGGATGAAACAGAAGAATTGCCCCAGCAGTTCATTATGAGTAGGTAGTGTTAATTTATGAAATTTGATTAATGCGACAGAATGAATTTATTAGAATTTCGAATTCAGAGTTTGGATTTATTTTTACAACCGAATTTATACAGGCTGTCTTACAATGGCAACTGTCTATCTATATGTTGAGGTCATATCGAAACTGGAAGCCTTATAGTTTAATAATGATTCATTTCAAAAATATTATTTTGTATGGGGAAGAGTTATACTCACATTTTTGTAAATGAGTACCTACAGACAAATTAACTACACATGTGGCTCATTTAATAGGTTAAGTTTAATTAGAGGCAAGTTAGTGGTAGACTCCTTAGAGGGGACAAAATGTCGTTTAGAACCTTTGATAATTCAGGATTATAGCCTGCATTACCGCAGCATCTTTGAATATTTTCGGAAATTAATGTTCTACTATTATTCATTCGAATACGCAAAT
>JAZBGX010000855.1:8704-24016 GCA_037414775.1 Zonitis immaculata | reverse complement strand
CGAAATTAAATTAGCGGTATATTGTTCGATTGAAATTTACAAACACAATAATAATTAATTCCATCCATTTACAACTAGGAGCAAATATTTTTATTGTTTATAAAAACTAAAAGCTTTCCACTAATTTCCAAATTCTAATAAACGGACAATTTTTTGTTTCAATCATTAGTTTTTTATTCATATAGTGGGTTTTGTTTGTATTCGATTTGCTTCTTGACACAACACAAACACACACACATGGAGTAATATGTAGACTGACGACACAATTAATGATAACATCAACTAGAAAACTATCTCCCTACAACTTTATAATAGAGAAATTTACGCTACAAGATAACGTGTTTCTATTAATATTCCGTTAGACGAATCAATCTTCCATTTGACATTACTATCTGTAAAGTGTGTAAAAAGTTTAATTAAGAACAAAATAGCCAGTTTAATATTGGCTAGCTATAAATATTGGGACTAGCTAAAATTTTCGCTAAACATTCAATCTAATGTCTAAACTACACCAATTGATTATTTTCCAATAATTATCCTCCACCTCTCAATAGTAAGTCAAAATTACATCCCTCCAAAGATTTTTTTTCTCAAGAGGATTGTCTTCTAAACGAATAAACAACAATCGTTTTGCGAAAGATTTCACCCAATGACTTGTAACAATAAATAAATCATAGAATTCAAAATAATCGATATCAATGTATAAGGATCACAAAGCTAACACATTCAACCAAATAAGGAGGTGAACTTGATTGTTTGAATATTAATAAACAATGGAAATAATTACACCCCAACTCGTTCCAAAACTAATTTCCCAAAATACATAGAAATAAGGGTCTCGTAATTGATAATAAATAAATAAAAACTGATTATTCACCATACCAATGCTTGTCAAATGTAAATAAAGGCAAAACGACTTGTCTTTGTGGCACGTTTGTTTACTTTTACAAATCCAAACTTATTTCCAAAAAAAAAACTGCGATACTAATCTGGACACTGTTATAATTAAAGAATAAGTCAGCAATGTAGTACTATTGGAATGGAATAGGCTATAGTTAGTTATTTTAAACCTGCGTATAATCAACAGTTATTTGATCAAATGCTTATAATTTTCTGATTTATTATTAAATTAATTATTTCTAATAATATTCCATTCATTTATTGTAATTCCGTTTAAATTATGACTACCTATACTATATATTTCTATATAAATTGTAAATAATTATATATATTCCATCATATATGTATATGTGTATATATATATATGTACGCACACTTACGAGAGTTAATTAATTATTTGTTTGTTCTAAATGGATAACGTACTTGTAATTTATGGATGATGATTCTCTCTTCCGGCATATTGCACGTATAGTGTGTGATAAGAGGGTTGCTAGATGTTAATGTCAAATACAGTAGATAAGCGAATGATATTTTATTAAATTCCATAAACTATTAGAATATTATAATAATTAATAATTTGATGAAAAATATTGGAATAGTTTATGAAAATTATCGATCATATTATAAAATCCAATTAACCCATTCAAATAATTGTCGAGTAGGTATTGTTCTAGTTTAATTTAATTTGTTGGTAAACATTTGGAGGGTTACAAATAATAGTCTAGGTCCAGGATATTGTCAAAAATGTATAAATATACCTCTCTCTATATTGTATATTGTTACATGTTTATTGTACATATCTAGAGGGCAACATTTATACAAAGACAAACTTTTAACCTTTCTACAGGCAGTTATAATAGGATAGTAGAGATGGGGAATGTTGAATATTTTCTAATACATATTATATAGGGGTGTGCGAGTTAGTATCACAACCACTCTGTATTTTTGGTGGGGTTGTGCTTTTCGCGCGCACGCTTTCAACATTTTCAACAAACTAGCGCGGCTCAGTACCACGCGAGACCTGCTTATAGCTCTTACACAGCCGGAATTTATCCGGTATATGGACCGGACCCGCCCACTTCTCAAACGAATAACAACCCAACAGAGTACACACAAATAATAATAATAGTTGTAGTAACATTACTAACAATATACATAAATATTGACAATGTTCCACTGAAAACATTCAAAATAACACCCTCGCAAGTGTAGTTATTTTTGGTTTTTGTTTCTTTATTTTGTAATTACAAAAATTATCTAATGAATGTGTTTATAAATATTTTTGTGCTAATTTAGGTGATTCTAATTGTAGAAATTTAGCTAACTCTGTAGTGTCGATGTGATTGAATTAGTGAATATGGCAAATAATTATCGCAAGTCATTTTTATTATTAATTGTTGTAATTTTTATTGAAATTCAAGCTCAAGGTAAGATATCTACCTGTCTACATATAATAACAAAATGAATTTTCCAAAAAGTACATTTAAACTTGGCAAATACCTACAGGAACAGGATATAAGCGATTTAGGAGCAAACTTTAAATATTTTAGAACTTTCTTCCATACTGAAAATGATGGATATATGTATATAGGAAGCTTTTTGTCTCAAATAATTATTTACTTATATACTTCCTGTATATTGTTTGGTTATGGAAATTATATTCAGGAATTCTGCTATTATAGTATGCGTCAATAATAATGTTATAGGTGATAAAAAAAAAACAAAAACGATTAACGATTAATTAATAATTTATTATAATTATTGGAAAAATGATTAATGATCGTTAGTTTGTTGATAAATCAACATTATATGTACTAATGTCTGTTTATAAAACAATCACAGTTCTGACATTTATTATTATTTGTCGACTCTAATTTTGTTTACACTTTTTAGGCAATGTTATTTCTATTTATTAAAAACAAAAATAAAAACATAAGACGGTAAAATATTTGACAATAGAAAAAAACAAATTAGTCATATCATTAAAAGAAATTAATGTGATCAAGCTTCATTTAACTCCAATTAAACTTTCACACTATATTAACATCTCGTGAAGTTCGTTAGTAATAAGCCTATGATCGTTCTTCTCTTAATAAATTAGATTATTTGTGACTTTAGAAAGATCAAGGGGCAATAATTATGTTCCTTTTTATATACGATTCTACAAGGGATGAACATGAAGGATATTTCCTTATTTGAGTTGGAATTTTTTTTCGCTTCATCCCAAAGGACCTAAATAATGACCAATGATAGAATTTGAAAGGTAAAAAAGACGATTTTAATATCTAGACTGTTTGCTTAACGAAAGAAAAAAACTATAGGATTGAGACAAATTTTCTAAATTGTTCCTAGATTTATTTCCATCCAATACTGATGTTTGGTTTATTTTCAAAATGAAACGAAAAACTTGGACAGAAACCGTCAAATTAAATTTACTTGAAGATGTCCGATATAGTTGAAGGAAAAAATTGACAGCTCCCCAAATCAATCTATAAAACTATTAAGTAGAAACAGTTGTGGTTTTTCAATTTGACCGTTCGGGTGGGCCTTATCGTCAATCATTATATATATATCACTACAATACAAATACAAATAAACTAATATCAAAAGCTCTTCGTTCATTTGGAATATTATAGAAGGGATCAAAAAAAAAGGGATTGAGCACGCAACAATTATTTATAGTTCGCTCAATATTCATGCATGTCGAATAGATTCTTTTAAGGTTTTTTTGTAGATATATGTAGAGCAAAAGAGGGAAGTTATTTTGATTTTTTGCCGGATACTATTCGGATTCGTGCAAATCAAGGAAATGCCGTTGGCGTTGAGAAGAAAAAAAAATATATAGGATAACAATCGACAATAAGGATAATTGCATTTTTCTATCTTGGTTCCAATCAGAAATAATAACAAAAGAACTGATGAAATTCCATCATCAACATTATCGTTATGACAAGTGAAAACCATTTCGTTGAAAGACAATTCGGGCTATATAAGATGATGCTCTGTCGTATCAAGGGAAAATAGAACAATTGTCTTTGTCCTATTTTTTTTTGCTTTGACTTGTTTGCTCTATATATAAGATACGAAATATCTGTAGGAACGAGAACAGAGCCAGGTGAATGGGCTGAATAAACCCGAAAAAATACTATAGTGGTTTGTTTTTTTTTACTGCAACATTTCAGCTGTCAGTTGATGTTCGAAACTTTAATAACATTGTGTCACTTCTATTTTTTCTCCTTTTTCTTTTACCAGCAGAGATAAAAACTCAATAGAATAGTAATAAGAAAGTGGAACACGTGCATTTTTTTATCGTACAACATTTTTATGGGAAACACCTCAAAATGGGATCTATCAAAATCGACATATGAATTGTATCAGATTTAGCAAATATTCAAATAGGTCCAAATCTTTCATATTGAATAATGTTGAAGAAGTTTCTTAAATCAACTCTTTTATAAGTGATGTAGTTATCTGACTATCTTTTGCTCAAAGATAGCGAAACATCAAAGCTACAAAATTCAATTTATGTATTTCGCTTTTTGTTTCTAATTTGTTAAAATTTTTCTATAAATAGATTTCTATAGGAATACATATAAAAATAAGGTGTATAATAAAAAAAAAGCGCCTTAAATTCAATCGAAACCGCTTTTAATATTAGGCCGGATATTAACAACGAAGGGAAAAGCTTGTAATATTACGATTTAATTAAAAAAAAAAGTGAACATTTTCAGTGATTATAAGCAAAGTAAATGTGCCTAAATTATTAATAATTAGATCAAATTTGTTGTTGGAAAAATGTCAAAGATTTCATCGGAAAAATGTCACAAAAATCCATACGCACAAAATATTTTATTTACGATATATACAGTTGATAATGTCGTAGTGACGACCCTAATATTTATTAATAATATATCGTAAGGTAAATCAGATGGAGAGATAGGATGAGGTGAATCAACATAAGTGTCGACCCCTCTTTCTCTCTCTCTCTATATATAATAGATATACATATATATTTATATGCCACCCTCTTAAAACTCGTGATAAATGAGTCACCTGTATCTTCAATCACAGTATTCTCTTTTATATTCAGGATTTTAATATCTCTAAAGATTCATCACCATAACGGTTAAATCTTTAAAATTTTCATTAAAATCAAATTACATTCGCTGATTATACGAAATCATGTTAAAAATAATAATAATACTAATAATAATAAAATTGAATCTATTTTTGACGAAAATCAATATCGTAACAAGTCCTCAATTATATTAGGGCTTGTTTACACTGCGTTTTTTATTGGCACGATCATTACTTGTCTTACATATTACAGCAGTATCGGTTATCATTGTTATCATTAAGTAAGTAGAAGGAAACGCCGCGCATACGCTACGCGCGACTTTGTAATATTATTTTTGCCAAATGTCAGCAATGCTTTATTACACGTTTGTAGAAATCTGCTTTCCGGGCTATATTTTAAAACATAGCTGGTGATATATCTTGACAAAAAGTCCGAGTTTGTTTATATTTGACATGTGTTTGCACAGGCAAGCTTTAAAACAAAAAAGATAAAAATCATGACGGGTCAAGCAGCTTGTAGTGGTACTAGCATTTATCAAACCACCAAAGAAGTACCAACACTACTGTTAGCGTAGATATACAAGTGGGTAGTGAACAAACAGTTGCAAATACTCATGTACAAGAAAAAGAATAACCTCTCGAATGGACCACAACAAATAACGAATCACAACAAACCGCCTATAAAGAGACTAATTCAGACAAGAATTATTGAGTATGAAGCTCAAGGAAGTGACTAGAGTACACTGTCAGACTATTTGCAAATAAAGGTCCAGCGAAATGTGTTCAACGTAGTGAGAGGAAAGAAAAGTTGTTCTTAATTCTTCATTTTTCTTTTCCAATTGTATCACATGAAGGTACTTCATCATCGAATGGCCAATTTACAGAAACAAACCTCAACCTACAAACTTTTTGTCACTCGAATCAAGAAGTCTTGAATTCACCTTATGTTTTCTAAATTTTATATAATCAGTAATCAGACATTCCGTATCTTGGTTTGTCTTTATCAATTGGAATAAGATTTGTAATAGAAATTGGATGAGGGTATCTGTTATTTGCAATTTTTTTTTATCGAAATAAATAAAAATCGATATTTGTATGAGGTTTTTATATTGAATTAAAAAAATAATTCAATAATGCAATAATAATACTGTCCGAAATTGGAATTATAACTTGTGAAAAAAAAATCAATTGTTAGAAAATGTATTTCGTAGGCGTACAATTTTATGAAGAATTTTGCTCCAAATTTTTTCTTCATATAATAAACAACAATGTTGGTATTAATTATATTTCCAAAATATATTAAATTTTGATATTGAAATATCCAATAGCCCAGCCCGGACCATTATTCAAACAAAACATTCCGCCAGCTTGATAATAAAATTAATGATAATAATAATTATTATTAATAATAATAATGATAGAATAGCGTATTATACAACGTGTTTACGATGCTCTGTGTATAGGCTAAAAATAGCGCTACTGTAAAGTCGCAATGAGGACGTGTCTTTAATGTTTGAAGTAATTTGAATTATGAATATAAATATTTGAGTAAGGTTGAAAATCTGACAGTCCCAAGAGATTGCCCTAATATTATTATTATTCATGCACAAACCTTTTGTAAATTATGTGAAAATAGTTCAGTTCCATTGAGATTTAGCAAAAGTGGGAAGTGATATATATGCGGATAATAATAATAATAATAATAATAATAATAATAATAATAATAATAATAATAATAATAATAATAATAATAAATGGATTGGTGTGTATATATAGCGAGTGTAAAAATTATCAGTATAGTTTTGGAATAATTGTCGTTAACATCCTGTCGGCATAACCAAGGACATATTAAGAATTTATACTTTTTCGGCGGGGGTAGTTTAAAAAGGAAGTGAACATCTGGAATGGCAAGTGGTGATGTTATAAAGCACCCTGTGGTTGTAAACTGTTTAACGCTTGCGCTTTACAATGTAGAATTCGCGATAGGCGAAAGACTAATGACGCCGGCACCCACAAAATTGCTTCATAATTTTCTACCGTAACCTTTCCGCTATCAATTCCGGGAACGACAGCAAGAGACCTGAATTCGACTATATATAGATGTTCATAGTTCAATAATTTACACCATTTATTGTCAACATAATAATATGTTATGAATTGTTTTGTTGTTAATATTATTATTATTTCTACTCAAAAAATGGACATCCAACGATAATTGAAGAATATCAAGTGAATGTGACTTATTAAATTGTCCGGACTGAAGGCGATATTGTCGTCCGGAGTGGTGGCTTGATTTATAGCCAAATTTTGTCCGTTGTCTTTCTCCTCTAAATAACTATTATTAATTAATAAAGCCCTATCCAAAGTTGCTGAAGTGATGGAAAATTTGGCTACAATTATCATTTGATTGATTTATCATTGAGATTCTCTGGTTGATAGTAGTGCTTTTGTTTGTGGCTAAAGTTAACGAACTCTAATCAACAGGGACAATTAATTAAAGCTCAAATCGAATAATGTGAAACCGAAAAGGGTGTTTCTGTATATTACGTTCTTATTGCTTGTGGGTTAGTATAAATAAACAAATTTGAAACAAATTAAATGAGAACGATATATATGTAGATTGTATACCATGTATGATACATTCTAGCATTCATGTTATATCGAAAATAAATATAGACAGATCAATGATTGTGAAAGACAGACTTTTCTTTTAGTTGAAACTTGTATTTATATACGATCGAGTAGAAACTCCAACATTCTTACATATACTTACATGAAATATTCACCGTATATATTTTGTATTATACCATCAGCCCCAACGGTACAAAGCGAAATTGTTACGGGATTGGTCTTCCAATTGCACATAAGAACAGAAGGACTGACCTCTGATCCGAAGCGTCTCGGAAATGGTGATTTAATTAGTTAGATATGTTTAGATATACATTATTAATTAATTCATTCACCTGAAGCTTGATCTTCAAATGAACAAAACAGAAAAATATCAATGATAATGTATAAAAAATTATTCTTTCTTTCGATCATTATTCTATTTTTTTCAAATTTGAATAAACTTCTCGGAAAGTGAGTTATTGATAGCTATTTGCTAGTATCTTATCATCACTCATCTCATTTTTGTTTTTTTGAATATTTTTTCCAATTGAATTCGACATAAATCACGCAAATTGTACCAAAAAATATTTGCTACAGTCAACATATTTTTTTGTTGTTCGTGGAAAACAATAAATTCAATGATAAAATTTATTGGAATCTCAATTTTGGTAATTTTTGTTTTCTTTAGTTTTTTTTTTCCTTTTTCAATTTCCTAATTATATAATTGCACGTTTTTTGAACAATTGATTCGCAAAACTAATGCAATATTGATCAATAGTATCCGAAATTTCAATAAATATTCTATTGAACTATAAACCATTTTATCAATTCCTTGTTGACATCAGTTCGGAAATAGGTGAAAATAATCAAAAATTGATCAATTCAAGGTTTACTTTTGTCGAAATATATTACTTTGGATAACCCAATTTCTATTGATTTCCACCCGAAATATTTAATTGTATAGCATCTTCAGATTCAAATCTGTTAAATTATGCAACTATACTCAAACATTCTTTGTAAATATATTATATTTCACATTTTGATAGATATTTTATAAAATATAGAAGTAAATACTACCTAGCAAGCTTTCATGCTTGTTGAATTATTAACTAATAAAGTTGTATAGAGGTAATTCAATATTGGATGGATCAATACGACCAACTATTATTTAGCACTCGATTTAAACGTTTATTAATAATATTAGCATAAGATTGATAGCTATTATTGGTCAAATTTCATAAGTGGCCACTTGTGATGATTAGATAGTCAGAGAAAATCAAATTATAGCTTGTGTATTACTATAACATTCTCGATAGATATTATATAAAATTGATTTTAATTTAGAATTTTCAATAAATTTTTTTCTCCTCAAGTTGAAGTCTGTATCGTTCCCAAATCAAATGATGGATTATTTTTGTTTTTATTATAATTTTGGTTTGCTGGAACAACAAATCAGATTCATATAATCAATAAACCGTGTTCAATATAATTGCTTCCATAACAATCATTCTCCTATCTTCAAATTGGTCGAACCAAACTCTTGTTGCTTTCGAAATAAATTGGATCTTCTTCAATTCGTAATAATTATACCAATTGAGTATTATGAACTTTTTTTTTATCCGGCAAAATATAGCGTAATTTTTTTGATCATTATTATCTTTGTCTTTAGAGCACATGCATTCATTAAACTGACTGAAATAAATTCGCTCATCCTGTGCTGTTCATTATAATGCGTCTACCAGCCCCTTCCAGTATTTATCATCCGAGCTTTTCTTACATTGTACACATCGCTTTTTCTTACGACGACACATTTTTCTATGCCTTCCCTTTTGTATACGGTAGAAATATTTCAAAATCTCTAGAGAACTCAGTGGGAAAAGTCGTTTATAAGTATTTCAATTCGCCAAACAATCCCATGAGAATTCTATTTTGATATAAAATTATAGAAGAAAAAAACACCAACGTTAATCTTAATTAAATTATACAATGGAAATGATTATACTTCATATTATCTATATAAATCATCATTGCCCTTTGTCTAGTGACATTTATTTAGGATCTACAAGGATAAACCTGGAACACCCATTAGAAAACTACAACCTTATATAATTCGAATGTCGATAACAACGATGTTCTTGCATTTTACACAAGAATGAGCTTCCCCTGTTTTGGGTTTTGTTGCAATGCAATACATTCTCTTTATTGCTATGTAACAATCTAATTGAATGGAGTATGCGATCATTCACTATGTCTCGTAAATCATTTGAAATAATGAGTTGGACATTTCTACTCACCTCACCGTTCCATTACGACACTGTAACATCGTCAATAAAATAAATTAGCAATGATTCTAATATTGGAATTCGAGCCTATAGATATATAAATGTTATCTTTTTATTATTTATCCAAATAAATGAAATTATTTCTCTCCTATATACCTAAGTGTACGGTTTTGTCATTTCGTAAAATGGATCACTAAATCGATTTGGTGCAATTTGATTTCTCGAGTGTCAGGTTTCAGCACGAAATTCCGTTAAAATGCACCACAATGAGAATTTAGAAATGTATGTCAATAATGTTACTACGTCAAAGTTGAAATAACGTTATTATTACTAAAATATTGTGTATTTGTTGTATTGATTGACTATTTTGATTTGGCAAATAAATTATTTTCAATAAAATGGGTTGAATGCAATGAGTTTTCGAATTCAAAAAAAAAGGAAACTTGGCCATTCTCTAGTTCAGTCTCTCTCTCTCTATATGTATATGTATACGAGTATATAAAGCAGGTAGAGAATTGTGAAAATTTGAATTGAAGCTTATAGCCATTTGGGAATTTCAACATTGATGGTAGTGGTTTTCGTACAATTTGAAAGCTCGAGGGATACGAGAATCAACTTGGTTTAAGCGATTATCGCCTAAATTTACACCTTTCTATAAATTCATACAAGTATTCAATAGAGTTTGATTTTGAAAAATTCGGACACATTGTTTTTGTATTTCCGGAGTCGATTTTGTACTAACAATAATTAAAATTATAATTGGAATATAATATTCCGTCTATCAAATTTGTTAAACACGAAATAATAGACTATTATGGGAGTTATTTTGAACTTGATACGAATTTTGACCATTCTGATCAGGTTTGACAAAAAGATGGCAAATTGTGTGGATCGGAAACTGGCCTCTATGGAATCATTACGATCGACATTATTACGTGGTTAATTTTCTTGTCTTTTGAACCGTTCAAGTTTAATGTCATTTAGAACATTGTTCATTATTGAAAGGGTAAAGAAATCGATCTAAATTCAAATTGAACTTTCCAGCTTTTCAAACATATTTACTATTCATATAGTTTTATATCCCCATAGATTTACCAAACAAATCTAGATATCTTAATAATTTGCCTATTCGAATGGAAACAATTTTTGGAGAAAAAATCCTTATAAAATAATACAAATTTAACTTCATGTCGATTCGAATAAGTTAAACAATAAATTTAAACGATAATCAAGACTTAAGTAAGAACGATATAGAACTTGTGCTCCCTAAAGGCAAATTGCTCGAGAAATTTGAAACTTTTATAGTTCAATTTTGAGATTTTTCTCTTTTTACTAGAAAATAAATTGAAGTCAGTTACCATACTGATTACGAATCTCTAACAAATATGGAAGTAATAAGAGACATTTCTCTTGCAAACAAATATAAAATAAATTAGTTTATAAAATAAAGAACAAATTATAGGAAGAGAATTAATCAATTCCGTGGAATTTCTTTGATAATAATTTGAAAACGATTTTATTTTTTAAATGAGTATTTGAGTTTCATTTTACGTTTACTTATAATTATCTTCAGTTTTCTTTTGTTCCGATGATTCGTTGTCATTTTTCTTTTGTTCCATATTCGGCCAATAATGTCTCGTTATAGTTTATATAGTTATTGTAGATTTATTATAGGTCCAATTTGTCTATACTAGAATTATACTAGTTTCCTTTTATTTCATCTTTACTTGCACACTATACCACGATAAATAACTCTTCTTTCAACCAGAAAAAAAAAGAAAGAGATGTATCATATACAAATATTATAATATCATATTTTTCAATGATAAATGATTTCCTCAAAAAATATTAGGATGTCCATTGAAACTGATGAAATTTCGAAAGCACATATTGATTGTTAAATCTTAATTACGGTTATTATCTGAATTAATAATTAACGGACGTTTTGTTGAAAGCAATCTCATGTTACCTGAAACAGTTGGATTTAAAACGTGTATTATTATTATTATTATGAAAATATAGGGCACTATTTCAGATTTCAATAGTCCACAACCTTATTCATTCTATTAAAAGTGTTCTTGTGAGTATTTTACTCTATATAGTGTGATAGTTAGATAGAGTTTGCAATATGAATTGTAGTAATTTAGAAATACTGTATCGCCTGTCGATCATGTTCGCGTGTGTTGAAATCGTTTACAAAGCAACGTCCCACATTGTGCATCATGTTTTAAAATTTTATTAACAATTTGATGATATATGATTTAATATTTTTGTAATAGAATCTCGAAAAATGTGTAAGACAGATTATTAATGTTGTTATAGTGCAAAAAATTTTTTTTCTAATTCCAATCATAATTGATATGGAGTCGGTTGATTTGTTTTTTTTTTTGTATCTCAATTAATTTTTTCTATATTATATAAGATATTCACCATAACTTTAGGAAGGTCGATTGTTGTATTTATATGGTAATCAATTTTGTCTGCTCATAAATATAAATAAGTAGCTTGAACGGAGTGTATATTCTCTCATGCTATCAATTAGGAATTTCGAATAATTTACTGGCAGGTACCTATATATAAGTTTAATTCCGATATTCGTGCAACACTCTACTCTCACGACTATTTGAAAAATATCAAGATGAAAGCTTCGAAAAACGTTTACCGAACACACAATACGATCAATACTACAGTCTTGTTATTCCTTCATGTTCAAACAAAATCCTCCAGTAATTTTCTAAATATCTTTATATTTCCAAATGCTCTTATTTCTTACTGTCAAAATTGTCATCCATTTAAACTCTTATATAAAGACCGGCTTAAGAACGACATTATAAAACACGTGTGTGTATATATATACACAGAAAGCAGTCTTTTCACGCTATGATGTCTCTCTTTCTGTTTGTAATCTGTTAGTAGTGTGAAGATAGATTGCGTTACTATTGACTTGAACTAATCGTTATAGTCGGCAACCATAGATAGTAAAAGAACAAGAAAATTACAAGTAATACCTTCTATCGTATTTTCGTCTACACGTTTCTTCAACATTAAACCTGATATTGTTCTATCCTTTATTTCTTGATTCAATCCCAACTAACGTCACAGAGATTTTCTGTCTTTGATAAGTTTGTAATTAATAAGTTACGCAACTGCTCTCTAATCAAATCTAATTCAATTAAAACAAGTATTGTATGCCTCCTGGTTTTCAAGCTTCATAAACATAAATCAGAAACCTTGTTCTACTCGTTCTCTCTTTCTTTCTCATCTATTTTCAATTTAATCTAATACAATTCAAATTTGGTTGGTGGTTTTAATCATCGCTATAGTCTCTTCACGTTTCCATAAAACTCTATATAACGCTTGTCAAGTCCGGTATGCTAATTATTTATTAACGACATTGATTTTATTATAAAAGTTTTTGGTCAGTATTTGGTGAAATTGAGACGAAAGTCGCTAGATAATAATTGACGGAAATATATACGAACAAAGCTTAAAAAATAGTGGAATTATTCGATACTTGTTTTTTAATGATCGAGCCTTATTATTTCAAAATTCTTTTGTCGAAAATTTTAGACGTCTTTCAAGCCCCAATTCTAGCGAATTATTAATAAAAAAGTTAATAGCGTTGACTAGTTGTTGAAACTGTATAGAATTATTATTATATCTTGTTTTCTATAAATAAAAGCTCGCATATCTTCAGTGAACTGTTTTTTTGATAGCAATATGGTAATTGTGCAATTCTAAATACAAATAAATCATCGGTAGAAATGTTGAAACTAAATAGAACAACTAAACTCATCAACTTATTTCATGTACATATAGACTTTTCTATTAACACTGCCTTTGAAATATATAGTAGTTACATTCGACTTAATCCCATAATAACGTATTCGATAATGGAATTAAATTTCTCGGTTTCTCTCTATATGAAAAATTTGTTAGCGCTTCTTCTATTTTTGCAAGGTCTTTGGAAATTTGTTATTGATTCCCAATTCATTGTTTATTTTTCTGTTTTGTTTTTTATTGTTCATTTCTTTACAATCATACATGTGCAAACGAATATAAAACGAGTTTGCTGTACAGAATTGAATTTTCGCGCTTCAGCTATTCAAAGAGTGCCACTTCAAAAGGATAAAGTGCTGGTTGTTTTCAAGTGATAATACAATGTACACATTTGGAATTTACCGAAAATTTGTCACACATATAGCTACACATACATATATGACATCAAATAAATGGCGATAATAATAGATAATTCATTAAATTCGGAAATTTGAAAAACTATATTTGTTTCGGTATCACAGTTATAATTAGGTACTTGAAAAAAACTGTTCCAATCGGACATATGAAGCTCTCGAACATATTTCATATTTTGAATAATGTATTGGAGGTACTGTCGTTGAATTTTGTGTCATATGAAAAATAGTTGTCGTTTAGGTTGTGTTGAATTTATGGTAGAAATTGTGCGCACGTGTATATATTGCAAAATTGAATTTTCAGTCATGGTGCATAGGAAAGAATATTAACAACTCCCATATTACCTATATATGTATATATATACATTTATACATATATAAATTTCCAAAATTGGTCTAAATTGAAACAAATCAACTTTATGTTCGTCCTTTATGGTTTTATATAGGTTTAATTTTTTAAAAGCCAAAACAAATTAGAGGATTTTTCAAAAATGTATCGTTCTCTAGAATTATATATATATATAAAGATGTGTGTATGTTATTGATACATAGTTCTGTTTCCTAACACCATTGACCTCTCTCCAGACAATTGCTATGAATTGTTCGACTATCGTTTCTCGTTGAAATCGTTATCTTCTCTCTTTTCGTTTAATAGTTTCTTTTCCGTAATATTAGAGAAATCATATCGTCAGATCTCGATCGTAATATCCAAAAAGCCTTTGACCAACCATCCGAGTTGAACTCTGTTTGCAAAATGACTCTCAATATTTGATTTGAAAACAAGTACGACAGACACCAATATCTATAACTTGAACCTTTCTACAAAAAAAAAAAAAATCTATCTCGATTATATACCTATGAAGTTCAAAATGAATATTTTCTAATAATAGAAATTACTTTTTAGAGTGCACAACATTGTGGTCTTTGGTTTTACAATCAACAATGACGTAGACAGATTGAGTATTTCTAGGGTAATTAGAATGTTTGCATCTAAAACTCTGGGCAAACTGTTATCTTAGTTTAGTGTGTTCGTACCAGTCCGAACATGCCACAATTTGACTATAGAAACTCATGATTAAAACATCTTGCGATTTACATCCCAGTTTGCAAATCAAGAAGTTGATACAAATCCAATTACAACAAGGACATATGAAATTAAGAACTTCCATTTTATATGTTATTTTGAAAGTTAATTTATCGATTTTTCTTGCGAATTATACAATGTTTCGAAATACCGGTTCGTTTATGAG
>JAZBGX010000854.1:0-24017 GCA_037414775.1 Zonitis immaculata | reverse complement strand
CCATTTTTCTCTCTCACGATTTCTTAATATCTTTCTCCATATCCCTCTATCCATTACTCTCTCCATTTTACACCTCTCCCTCCTATTCCCAATCCGTAATACTTTCTCCAATTATATCAAACTCTCTCTGTTCATTTGCCACTTTACAACTCTCCCTATCCATCTTTCTCACTTAATTTCCTTTTGCACATTCATATTGGATCCACACATATTTTTTGCTCTCTCTCTCTCTCTTCATAACTACCTTTCTCGCGCTCTTCCTCATTATTTCATTCCCCCTCTCTATGTTCTTCCCCCTTTCTACATACTTATAGCTTACCTCTCTTCCTGAACTCAACTTCTTTTGTTTCTCAATAAATAGGGAGAGGGGTAGAAATCAACTCATTTTCTCTCTCTCTCTCTCTCTCTCACCCACCATCTCCTTGTCTCCAACTTCCTCTCTTTCTCTCTCTACATATATCTTCCCCTTCCTCTATCTTTATCTCTCAATATTTCTAAAACTCTTCCTTCATATCTCTCTCGACTTTCCCCTCCCAGTTCTGTCCTAGTCTCTCACTATCTAGTCTCGCTATCTTTTTCTCTGTCTCCCTCTCTCTCTCTCTCTTTCTCTCTCGCTCTCTTCCAACTTGTCAATCAGTTTCTCAGTCCATTGCTCTCTATCTGAGATTTCAATTTTTGTAGATTTTCAATTTTCCACAAGAAAATGATTTTTCATTGTAATTGATTTAAATAAAAACCGAACAAAAACTATTTCCATATCTATGAATAAATAAATAGGAAATTTATTTAGTTCAAGATTTATTCTTCGGAAATTAGGTCAAGTCCGGAATAAATTTCCCAATCTGAAATTATAAAAATTCCAAAAAAAAAATCAAATCTTATCAACTCTTTTCTTATCACTTTCCATTAAAATAACAAATTGTAAATTTAATCAAAACAATGATTGATTGGTAATTATCATCATCATCATCATCACCACCACCAGCCGTCATCAACATCATCAAGATAATTGAGTGACAGTGTATAAAACCAGCAGACTAATCGATCAAATAATCATTAAGCGAAAATGTTAATTACTAAATTATTAATATTAATTGGTAGCATCAACCAAATCTGTACACTACCGAATCCCAAATATGGTAAGTCCAAAAGTTATCAGGAAAAAAAAAGAGATAACAAATGTGGTAAGTCCAAAAGTTATCAGGAAAAAAAAAGAGATAACAAATGAAGAATTATTCTAGATGATTCGTTAGTGCATCCTGTATTGAAGACAATTGGAATCAAGAAGCCTATGGAACGGACTTCGGATTATTGGACGCACAAGGCCCAACAGTTGGTCTTGGAGAAAATTTCGAGACCATTGAATCAAAGTTTGAACTACTATCAATTGTTTTTAATATATTCAACCATAATGTTTGTAATTTTAGATAAAGCCAAAAATTTGATTCTATTTTTGGGCGATGGTATGTCAATTGCCACATTATCAGCAGCTCGTATCTATCAAAATAATGATGAAGCATCGAATTTGGCATTCGACCAATTCCCATATACAGCCCTATCGAAAACGTATGCAATCGATAAACAAGTACCAGATTCAGCGAATACAGCTACCGCTTATCTATGCGGCATCAAAGCAAATTATGGTACAATCGGTGTTAATGGTCAAATTGAATTCGATAATTGCCAACAAATGTTGAATAGTAGCAATCATGCCAGATCGATAGCTTATTATGCTCAACGTAGCGGCAAAAGAACCGGTTTAGTAACAACAGCACGTGTAACGCATGCTTCACCTGGTGGTGTTTATGCTCATACAGCCAATCGTAATTGGGAATGTGATAATGATGTGATGGATTCCGGGGAAAATCCGGAAATTTGTACTGATATCGCTAAACAATTGATTTACGGTGAAGTTGGTTCGAATTTGGATGTTATAATGGGTGGTGGTCGTCGGAAATTTCTACCATCAACCATAATCGATAGCGATGGTAATCGCGGTCAACGGGACGACGATCAAAATTTAATTGAGAAATGGTTGGATTTGCATAAAAATAAAAAATCGATAGCCATCAATAGACGCGAGGATTTATTGAGTGTACCAGCAGATATTGAACAACTATTGGGTTTATTCAATAGTGACCATATGGATTATAATATCGATAGAGACCCGGAGAAAGAACCGTCATTGAGCGAAATGACTGAAAGTGCCATTCGTATATTGAACCATCGAAATAGTGATGGGTATTTTTTGTTTGTTGAAGGCGCCCGTATCGATATGGCCCATCATTCGAACAACGCCCGTAAAGCATTGAATGAAACAATCGAATTTTCCAAAGCCATCCAACGTGCTATCGATCTAACAAATACTGATGATACTTTGATTTTAGTTACAGCCGATCATTCGCATACAATGAGTTTTAGTGGTTATGCTGATCGTGGTAGTGATATTTTAAAATTTGCCGGTCATGGTAGTGACGGTTTAGTCTATACAACTTTAAATTATGCTAATGGTATCGGTTATCGGCATGATGGTATCGATGGTGGTCGATATGACTTAAGTCAAGATGATTTAGATGATGTTAATTATGTTTATCCAGCTGTTGCGCCGGTATTGAGTGAAACACATGGCGGTGATGATGTTGGTGTGTTTGCTGATGGACCATGGGCGCATCTATTCACTGGTGTTTTGGAACAAAACGTTATACCGCATTTGATGATGTATGCCGCTTGTATTGGTGACGGTGTTACAGCATGTAATCAAGCTACGTATTGAGTGAAATAAAAATAGAAATTTTCCATTCGAGTCGGTGGTTCTTTTTATTTAAAATCGCAATTATTTGCAACCGTTTGTGCGGCATTCTAATGAGAACAACACCTTGACCTGTCTCAAATTGATTGGGGAAAAACAATTTTCCTTTAATTTATTCGTCAGGAATTTTCTAAACGATATCGATTTTATTGAAATATAATTTTCGTTGTCAATAGACGTCGAAGAGTTATTGACATTGTGTTGTTTATTTTTTTTTTTCTATTCCACTACAGAATAATCGATTGGAAGAGTCCTGGCGGGGAAAAAAATTCTTTCTATGAAAAGGGACGATCAAGAAGGACTAGAAATGGCTCGAAAAGAGTTCTAAAATTAGACTACTTATGAATAGAAAGAAATTACCGTGTTTAATTGGATCGATATTACAAAAAAAAATTATAGTTGGAAATGTTGGGAAATTTTCATGAAAATCTTTGAAATTTTCATGAAAATAAAAACGTATGCAATTTAATTTAATTTGTCAACAAAGTGATGGATTTTTTTTTTCATAAATTTCTCCAATATTCAGGTATGCTGTAATCCAAGTGATTTATCTAAATTTTCAGGACAATCGTTCCACTTTCTTTTGATGCTGAAAATATTTTATTTAGTGTCTAAATTCCAATAATATTAAATAAACAATAAGCCTACTGGAGATTTAGATTTTATTTCAACATTGAGATGGCTGAAAATTCTCCTGAAATTGTTTTCAGGCAAATGTAAATAAATTTCTAAAAAAAAAATTTAATAAATAGAAATATTGGCATCTTGTAGACTAAACTGAAACGCCTGAAACTTTGACCAAATAAAGCTCTGAAAGTTGCAGTAACGCTATTATTGAGAAACCGGAAAATTCCATTATTCGCCATCTAATGATTTGTTTCAGGAAAATTGCTTGACAATTATCCTGAGAATTCCCGATATATTCGATCAAAATTGAAAATATGTTATTTGAATTTTTGGTCAATATTTTGACTGGAAAATCCTGAAAATTTACAAGTTGAATTTGAATGGCAAACGTTTGAAGAAAATTTAAAATAATATTCGACAGCTTGTCTTAGAATAAACAGCTGAAAATTCCTGAAATTTGAATAAAATATCGTTTTGCTACCTCAACTGGAAATCTAAAACAATCACAGAATGAATACTGAAAGAATTCAATAATTTTGAGAGTATCCTGAAAAGAAAAATTGGAAAATTTATTGTTGAAAATCTTCGAAACTTCCATGAGCTCAATTTTCAGCGAAATATTTTCACTTCCTTACATTTTCCTTTGATGCTGGAAATATTTTATTTCAAGAGACAAATGAATTATAAATTAGCCTACTGAAAATTTGAATTTTATTCCAGTAGTAGGCTGACCGAAAATTCGACTGAAAACAGATGAATATCTCGCTAATACTGAAACGGATTTCCATTGAATTATAGAAGAAATTCAAGCAAATTCAGATAAACTTCATGAAATTTTGTGTAATAATTGAGCAAAATAAACTGAAACACCTGAAAATTCGACCGAAAAAATTTTACGACTGAAAAATCCTGAAAATCTGGAAAACCGTAGAAGATATTCGAATTGAATTCAAATGACATAAACGCTCGGACATATCGTAGAATAAATCGACAGCTTATCTTGGAAGATTCGCTGAAAGTTCCTGAAAAAATTTGAATGAAAATCTGAAAAAAAAATTATATTATTCCGGATAAAAGACAAATCCCTGAAATGTCCATTTCCGTCAAGGAAATGCCTCCGAAACGATTTGACTTCTAAATAAATAAGAAAACTGTCAATATATATATATAGAAAATCTCTATATAACAACGATTCGGTTATAACGACCATTATTATTAGTTTATCTTTATAACGGATTAATAGAGCAATTATTCGTTTATTTTGTTTGCAATTTTTGTTGCGCTGAACTATTAGATGATCCGTCCTGCGAAGTACGCATATTGCAATTTTCAGTTGTTGCTGAATAACGCTGAAATACAGACGTCCAGTGTAGTGGTTGATTGGCGTGCTGAAATTCAAATTAATTCGTTTCTTTATTGCGTTGACTGCAACAATTTGAAAATGAAATAATCGGCAATTTCCGAAACAATTAGTGAAGAAGAAGTAGAAGAAGCCAAAGATAACGTGAGTTATTTTTCGAATGAATATATAGCGAGACAATCTCGATTTATAAATAAAACAAAAACAAAACAAAAAATGTGTTAGTAGAGGCGTTTGCCAATTAATTGTTGTTCTATTCCAAATTATAAATAACTGGTATCAATTAATTTTTATTGTTATCGTTTGTTTATCGAATAAATTGAGTTTAATCAAGAAATAATGGAACATTGATCGATAATTTGTTTATTAACGAAGAATCCGTACGATTTCCTGATGCAATTATTTCTATATACCGACCATTGAATCCAATAAATTATTATTGTCGATTTATTTTGAGTAGGGAAATATTTTTGAAAGTTTTCCCCTTTATAATTGAAAATCAAGAAAATTTATTACCTCCCGATAAACAACTATATATATAACTTTTGAATATTTTCCGATAGAGCCCGGAAAAATAATAAACCGGAAATAGAAACTCCCGCCGATACACAAAAGATGTGGAATCTTCAATCTCGATGATTTTCAGTTGTTTTTCTTTTTTTGACAGTCTTACATTATTTGTAAAGCAATTGATTGTAACCATGGCGATGTATAGGTTATGTAAGGTGACGCCAACTCTGATTCGAAAATTGGATTTTGTGAAAACAGCTGAAAAATATATATTTGATAAAAAATAGAAATTATTATCGATATTTTTTTCCTATTAATTCCTCGATTATATGATGGCCGTATATAGTTAGTTCCGGAAAAACCGGAAGTATTACCGACAAATAGCAAATAATCATGTCGATGGAAATCGATTTTATTGTAGCCAATTTCAAGTAATTTGAACACAAATGGAAATGTCTGGACTCAAGTGGAAATTGGAAAATTGAAAAACTGTTTAGAGAAAGAATTATTTAGAATTGGAGGAAAAATAAAATAATTTTCCGAAAAAAAAAAAAATTGAGAAATTCCTGAAAAAATGCAAATTTATTAACATTTACCCGAAAAACTCTCTGAAAGAAGAATAATTCAATTTTCAAGAAACAGATTCACTGCAAAACTAAATCATTTAGTTGGAGAAACTCTTACTGAAAAATTTTATGCTAAACTGAAAAAAAAATTGATAATTTCGATATTAATCAACTTGAAAATCTATTTACTGGAAGACTAAATTATTTCGAAGATGTGCGTACAACTGGAAAGTGTCGTGGAATTATTTCAAAAGAAAATTGTGAAAATTCGCTCGAATAATTTGGAAATTTTCACAAGATATTAAAAAAAAAAGAAAACACGAATGCGAACATAAAATCGCAGCTAAATTCAAATTTTCTTTTTATTCAGAAAAATATAGATTGTTCTGAAAATTTTCCCGGGAACTGTCTATTGATGGAAATTCAGACGAAACATTGATAATTTTCGTAAATTACATGTAAGACCCGGTCCTGTAAAAATTCGAGGAAAAAGCAATTTAAATTCCAATCAGGAAAATCTCAGGTGTGCTGAAAATTAACTATTAATGGAAATTCTGATAAGGGATTGATAATTTTCGTCAATAATATATTGGAGCCGGTCCTGTTCCGGGAAGAGAACAATCTGTCTCTCTTTGAAGAAACTGAATTAGGCTGGAAATTTTCCTGAAAATTGACTATTATTGGAAATTTAGATGAATAATTGATGATTTTCGTAGACAAGATTGGGAATCCGGTCCTGTAAAAATTCTAAATTCTGTTTAGAAAAATCTCAATTGTGCTGAAAATTTGCCTGAAAATTGACTATCGATAGGAATCCGATTAGAGGAATTGATGATTTTTGTGAATTAGATGTCAGAGCCGGTCCTGTTCAAATTCGATAAGAGAACAATCTAAATTTCTCTTTGTAGAAACTAAATTTTCCTGAAAATCGACTATTGATGGAAATCTGATAAGGAATTGATAATTTATCTAATTTACAAGATTCAGCAAAGAACTTACATGAATTTCATGATGGAAAATCTCGATTGTGCTGAAAATTTGCCTGAAAATTGAATATTCATCAAAAATTTAAATGAAAAATTTAGAATTTTCTTCAGTTCTTCAATAAATTGCTCTAGAAAACACCCTGAAAATTGACTATTGAAGGAAATCTAAATACGGGATTGATAATTTTCTCGAATTACATATCAGGACCGGTCTTGTTGAAATTCGAGAAAGAAAAACGATCTAAAATTTCACTTGGGAAAATCTTGTGAATTGACTATTGACGGAACTTTTCGTGAATCAAATATAAGAGCCGGTCCTGTAAAAATTCGAAACTGCAGCAATCTAGATTTTATTTGGATTATGACCTAAAAAATTACTGTCACTTAAATTTAAATGAGAAATGCTTGATTTTCTTGTACTAGCTATATTAGAGCCGGTCCTGATAAATTTCAAATTGGCCTGGCAATGGACTTAGTTGAATATTGATGTAGCTAAATTCGAATTAGTGTTCTATTATTCTGGTAATTTCTATATATTAGAGCCGGTCCTGTTTATATGATAATTCCATCTTGTCAAAATTCGTCGTGGAGATAGTATTGGAAAAATGATTTGAATTTTAGATCAGTGAGTAACTTATATAAGTCTTATAGATATCAATTTGTTAACCGATATCTGTTATTTCGCACAATATCGAAATAAATCCTTTCTATGGAAATATCAAATTTTCGGAGGACGATACGATAAAATATATTTGAAAGCAATTTTAAATTCAACAACATTATATTATCGAGCATAGAGATTATATATAGAAAGAAGCTTTTATGTAGATTAGATGTCGTAATTTCAATATTATGAAACTTTACAATTTTCTATTCCACTCATCAACATATAATGTTGTTTATACATATACCGGCTGTCCCACTCGCATCAGTAATCGGTCCATAACTTTCTTACTATACAATATATTGAAATATGGTTTTCGCCATTACGCAAGTGTAGCTATACGGACAGCCTGTATACAATGCGAATATTTTTAGGATGTACAGTATAATTACACCTGTATGTGGCATGGCCGACTAACCACATTTGAATATATTTAATAGCAAAAAAGTTATCGACCGATTACAGATAACTGAGACACCCGGTATATTGAACAACTTACCCATACTATAATTTCCATATTATATCGATAAATATTCTCAAGTTTTCCTGGAAAATTCCTTCTTCCCAACAACTCTCCATTATTATATAAATAAATAAATACGACAATTTCCATCTATTTAGTTTCGTAAGAATTGCCAACATTAAAGTCCTAAATGTCGAAAATATATAAAGCTGTATATGTAGATGATAATAATAATCGGAGATTCAAAGCACACACACACACACACACAGAATCGTTTAGTGGTTGCGGTTAATTAAAATTTTGGAACAATTCCAAAAGCAATGCAATTTGCCGCCGATGGTGATGTTGAATTTAAATTTTAACACCCTCCAAATCGGATAAATATACAAGAATTATTTTTTTTCTATTGAACATATCGATGTGATGACAATTTCAATAGATTATTGTGTGTGTGTGTGTGTGTGGTTTTTCCTTTCACGTGTAAAATTTCCAATTAATGTATAACAACGATTTATGTGGAAATTATGATGGCGATTAAAATCGACGTACAACCACAAAAAAATAATAATAATAATAATAATTTAGTAATACAGGTTTTTGAACTGTTCGCAAAATAAATTGCTTCCATTTGTTTCGAGTGTGTGTTTCAAACAAAACTTGGAAGCTTATTGGAATTGGCAGAGATTCCAAAAATGTTGTTGTTGTTTGGCTGCTTTGTGAAATGAAGAAATCAATGTGAACTGTTCGAATTTTCAGTCAAGGTGAAGAAAAGACAACAAAATTGTATATTCCTGAAAAAATGAAAGCTCCACCGACTAATTTGTATTGGAAAATATTTAGCAAAACCGAATCGACCAAATAATATCAACGATAACAGCGAATCTGCTTTATTATAACAAAATAACTGCTGAAAACCAATTACTGAAATAATAACTGAAAATTTGGTAAGACATAGCGATATATTTGTCGTATCATCTTGATTAACCGGTGAAATTCGAGAAACGCTGAAATTATGAAAAATTTTAGTTTTTCTGAAAATTTGCATTTTTAACAAAAAAAAAATATTTATAATTCTGAAAAAATTATCAGTGATTTTCTAATAAAATTTTCCCAAAGAATTTTCCTATAGAAGTAAAATTTGTTTTTCGTTTCATGATTTTGAAAAATTTTTTATCATACGATTTTCAATTAGAAAAGTTTCACGGCTCCTGAAAGCTCTACAGAAAGAATTGCTGAAAATATGAGAAATCTATTTAATTACAGCTGAAATACTGACTGAAAACAAGTTGTGGTATTTTCGTGATTATTCGGCAAAATTCGAGAAACGCCGAATTCATGAAAATATTTCGAAATTGATTGAAATTTTATGTCCACCTGAAAATTTGGCAAATTTATAATTCTAAGAAAATCATCGATGATTTTCTGGTAAAATTTTTCCATAGTAATTTTCCTATAAAAGTAAAAAAAAGGTTTATTCCATGATTTTACCAGAAATTTTTATCGAACGATTTTCAATTAGAAAAATTTCAGGAAATATCAAAGATATAACAGCTTTACAAAGAAATTTGCTGAAAATATTGAATTAATTTTATCACTGCTGAAATAATTACCGGAATTCGCTGAAAATTTGAAATTCATCAAAACAGGATCACTGCTGAAACAAATAATTGAAATAAATATGAATTATCTTTGCTGAAAATTCCAAGAAAATCAAGACGAAAAAGCAAATTTTCTTTGATCATGTGGTATTTCCTTATTAAAGTTTATTTATTTATACGATTTTCAATGAAAAGTTCCACGGCTCCTGAAAATATCGAAGATAAGCAAGCTTTATTGGGAAAATTGCTGAAAATATCAACTTAATTGTATTCCGACTGAAGTAATTGCTGAAAGCATCAAAGACGAACTGAAATTCACTTAAATTGAAATCCAGCTGAAATTTTATATTTTCGACAAAAATTAGAAAATTGTCTTCATGAAACTATAAATTTTAACCGATTTTCAATAAATGTTTTGCTGAAAAAAAAAAAGAATTATAATAAAATCCTGAAAATATTTTCAGTATACAAATAGATTGAATCGATTACATTAAATTGAAACATCAATCGAAAATTACATCGAGTGTATTTTGCAACGTTCCAACCGGAAAAACGGCTATACATTAGAACATTTCCAAATGCGTTCGGAAAATTGTTCGGCATAAATTTTCCGATATTATACAAACGAACAAAAACATAAAAAAAAAAATTGTAAATATCATTAATAAAAAAATTAATTGGAAAATTAATGGGATTTGTTGGACTTAAAATTAATGGAAATTCTCCTGGAAATGACCCAGTTTTTCGTCTCTATCAACAATTCTATAATCATTTGTTTTCACATTATGTATGTGTGTGTGTGTGTGTGTGTATACGACTACTACTACTACAACTACATATACTGAATGCATTCATTCCATTTTTCAATTTACAATACTGACAACTGATAAATCGATTTTCATGTCAAAACTATATGTACGTGTTAGTCTATCTTTGTTTATGTGTGTGTGGGTTTATAGAAATAACAAATGAATAATAACATTAATAATAAATTAAATACGATGCTGAATAATAGCGCATTTAGTTATTAAAGGTTGGCAACCATGTAGAATAAAACACTTGAAACAATTTTAATTATCTGTTTTGTTTTTTGTTTAATAATTGACTCTGGATACCGCCTTTTTGGGTAGCATGAGAAAGTGACGTGAAGCTTGACGTTTTTGCTTGTTGTAGAGAAACATGACATAGGCGGAGCCAACTGTTGAGGCTATCCACGCATGGGTGGAGCTAGCTCTGACAATTAGCTCCGCCCATACTCGCTCAAATATGAATCACCTATAGTTATCAAGAGAAAATTGAAAGTTTCACATTTTAAACTCTCATCAATTCCAGTATCGTTTGTTAAAATAGAATAGAATTTATTTGGACACAACAAGCAACGCCAATAATAATAATAATAATAATCGTCTTGAGCAGAGCAAAGCGTCTTTGAACTCGCCTTTATTTGCATATACAACAATTCATGTACAATTCGCAAACATTACAATGAAACGACCAACTTCATTTCCATTATTATTGTTTTATTTATTTGACGAAATAAAATAAGATAAAATTATGGAATTTTGTCGTCGAATTTCCCCGCTCGTATATAGATGCGGAAAAATTGAACAAAATTATAACTGTATCAAGTTTAAAAAATACTTGTGGAAATTATTGAATAATTTCGAATTTCCATCAGCGAAACGATCGAATTTTCCTATGGAAAGAGAGATTTCTAATGAAAGATAAAAGATTTCCAATGGAAATAATTAGGAGAACAGTGGAAAATCTAGGGGAAATTCAAAGTTTTCCAACTTCAAAAATATCAAACAAGAAAAGTTACCGAAAATTTGGAAAACCCCTAGAAGAATTAAAACAGGAAAATTGTAAGAATCGTGAAATTATATATTACAGTTTCCTCTAAATATACACACTGAGGAATTTTCATGGATCTTGTTTCGTGGAATTTCAGTAGAAAAAAAATTGAATCCTGAAAATATCAGGCGGAAATCAGCGGGAAAATATATATTTTTCAATAGTCGGACTTTTTTTCAGCCAGGCTAGTCGGTGTGCGTATGAAATTGAAAATTCTTCAACAACTGTATCTCTTTTGAGTTGGCTGCAGCGGTTGAGGTGTGTGGTGGGGGCACGAACAGTTAGCTCCGCCCATGCTCTCTCATATGTGAATCTGCAATAGTGAGCGGCAAATTTGCTTGGCAGTAAAATTCAATTTTTTTCCGATATAAAGACACCTTCATATAAATATAAATTATTCTTTAATTTATTTTTTTTTGTTCTTATAGATTTAATTGTTGATAGAATGTCGAAACAGAATTCAAATAATATCTCCCAAGGCGATGATTCATCTGTACATTCATTAAGTTCCGAAGATGTATCGCAAATACCACGTGGCTATTGTTGTGCAAAATCGGCAAATCCAGCCGATGGACGTGGCCGTAAATTACATTTATTACAAATGCTCATATTACCATTTATACCAATTATGGCATTAATTGTACAAACGGCTGTCATCTTAAACAATATCATGATCTATCGACAAGAAGTACTCGACATTGAAACACAGGTAATAAAAACAATAACAAACACCCTGTATATAATATCGAAAAACAAAAAACAACTATTATTGATATCTCATCTAAACAAATGACATAGAAAATAGAAAAATTAAATTTTCATCTACTAATTAATTAATTAATTGAGTAATTAAGTTAAGAACAAATCGTAGTCTGACCGAATTAATTAATCAATTAATGATCTTTCTACAGTTCTATTCAATGTGAAAAATTGAGCTATAAACATTTATTAGGAATGTACGTATGTCGATATTGAGTGTAATTAGTCAAATTGGAATTTATTGGTAATTTGAACAACTTTATTGTTGTTGTTGTTGTTGTTTTTGATGTTGTTATATGTAATATTGACATTAACCGGAACCGAACCCTGTTGCATGAAATGTGGTATTGAATAATCGTTATTGTTTTTGTTTTTTTTTTTTTGTTATTCTATTCCCCGGTTGTTTTAATCTCTTTAATCTACGTGTAATTTATTATTATGGTCATTATAATGGTAATTAAATTGACTGGATGATGTATATATTATTGCTTTTGTATTTTTCACTACAAACAAAGGTACACCTCGATTCTGATCGATATTACTGGCAATGAGACAGAGCAAGTATTGAAGGAAATTATTATTATTTTTAATTTCCTTGAATGTTGAGAATATAAGCAAAAAATTTCTTGAAAAAAAATTATTTTTTTCAATTTCCTAAATTTTCTTGTGCGATTTTCCAGTTGGAAAAATTTTTAAATGGACATTCCAGCGATTTTCATCAGTTTACCGTTAACAAAATCGTAATCCTACTATACTTGTGAATTTTTTAAACTTCAAAAATATAAAATTATGAGTCCATCACCCGGCGCATCCACCAATTACCCATTTAAATTCTGTAAACAATTATTTTCTGGATTTTCTTATCATAGAAAATTCCAACGAGTATCATCAGTTTTACGCAACAAAAAAGAAAATTCAACACTCTTAAATTATTTAAACTGCAAAAATATAAAATTATAAGTTAGATCTCCCGGCGCATCCACCAATAAATATTTATAAAAGTAAATCATTATTTTTCGTATAATTTTCCAATTCTGCAATTTAAACACGGCGAAAATGCTGAAGATTTCCATTAATTTTCCAACTCTTAGGTTCATATGCAGAAAATTACAGTCTTTCATTAGTTTTCCACCAAAAAACAAAATCGCAATTCTTCACTCGCTCAAGCTTGAAAAATATAGAAATATGTGAATTTCCCAGCGCATCCACCAATCTTCCATTCAAACTTCCGATAACAACTCTTTGATTTATTTCATGTAACTTTCAAATACGTCAATTTATGTACTACAGGAAATTCCAAAGATTTTCACTAGTTTTCCACGACAAAAAAAAAATTTTGGAAATCCTCTACTTATAAATTTTTCAAATATTAGTAAATCTCTCCAAATTTGAATCCCTTTGGAAAATTTAAAAAAAAATTCGATTTTTCTCGTATAATTTTCCAAAAAATTTTCCATCAGTTATCCATCAGAACAATCGGAATCCTTCAGTCGTAAATTTCTTGAGCTCAAGCAATCCCGAAATTTGAGTGGATCCTTCGGGACATCAACAACTTATCAATTTGAATTCTCAATTAAATAAATATGAATCATTTTCCGAAGATTTTCATCAATTTTCTACACACACAAAAAAAATCATTTGTTTATGAATTGTTTGAATTTAAAAATTATAAAAATATTACAGAATCTCCCGGCGCATCCGCCAATTTCCCATTCAAACTCCAAAAAAAATTAACAAACCACTAATATTTCGAATTTTCTTGTACAATTTTCCAATTTTAGAATTTATACACAGTAATTCCGGAAAATAGAAAATTATAAGTGATCTCCCGGCGCATCCACCAATAAATACTTCATAAAAATTTATAAAAGTAAATAATTTTTTTAAAAATTTTCTTGTATAATTTTCCAATTCTGCAATTTATGCACAGAAAATCCCAAAGATTTTCATTAATTTTCGACACACAAAAAAAAATTCTGTTACTTATAAATTGTTTGAACTGAAAAATTATAAAAATATAACAGAATCTCCCGGCGCATCCGCCAATCTCCCATGCAAACTCAAAAAAAATGATCAAATCACTAATTTTCTGTACAATTTTAGAATTTATACTTAGAAATTCCGGAAAATATAGAATTATGATTGAATCACCCGGCGCATCCACCATTTAAATTCCCAATAAAAACACTTTATTCAAGTGGACTACAATTAAATGCTATAATGAAAATTTACAACACAAACAATTGGTTTGTTGCTCTCTTTCTTCTACTCAATACTATCGGCAATTTGTTTCTTATTGCTCAATAAAAACTAGTGTTCCATCCGAACAATCAATCAATCGATAATAATTCCAATATAAAATAATAAGTTAGTCTTTGATTAATTCGAACCAACATTTCCATTATCATTATCGTAAATAGAAATGATTATTTCACTAATCACGAACAAAAACAATAAGATTTATTATCCATAAAGGAGTTGATTAAAATTCCAACAACCATACCATTCATCAACATTAACAAAATAAACTTTTGTAACGAAGTAATTGGATCAATTTTCCTCCTCGTATTGGATCGAATCGAATATGAAAAGACCACCAACCGTCTCATTATTATTATTATTATTATTATTATTATTAATTGTTATCTTTTCGATCGTATTACTACTTAATAAATAGGAATTGATCGCCACTCCCTTTGTTGATTTGTTGCTTTCCAATTACTTTTTATTGGCTGACATTTGGAAATTTAGTACACACGCCCTTGTAGAATTCTATTGTTGTTTTTTTTTTTGGTTGTGTGTGTATGTGTGTGTGTGTGTCTGTGTCGCTATTTCACCCCTACCCCCAATATTTCTATATAAATATAACAAATTTTTTTTCAATAAACTACCTTAGTTTTGATTTATTACCTCAACATTTTTTTTTTGTTTTTAAATAAAACAAACTCAAATATTGTCTTTAGTTTCAATTGTTTTTGTTTTGTTTTTCAAGATTAAAACTCGTCTAGAATTAATTCTCAAGATAATAATATCCATGTGATTCTCTCTCTCTCACCCTCCTTCCTCTCTCTCTCTCTCTTCCCCCCGCTCTCCAACCCTCAATCTCTCTCTGTCTTTCAACAATCACGATTACAATTATTGCTGCAAATTACTTTCTATATCGTTGTTCAGTAGTTGTACATGTGTAGTTTTTCTCTAATTCCAGTACGCTATCTTTTATCTATAAAATGTCCTATTTAGACGGTTGTTCAATTATCTATTAAATTGTATAGTTGATATCTTTTTTATTTGTTGTTGTTGGTCTTTTGTTTTGTTTCGAAAGGTTGTCCGTTTGCTTGCTAAGACAATAAATGTTCTAATCAAGAATCTCTATATAGACTTAATTACAGTAAAACCGCTCTTGGGCGGATATTTACAAGAGAACGCGCATAGTAACCCTTTAAACGAAACTCTTGATTATCGTCGCTGTAATTTGTAAAATCGATAATCATTCGAATCGACGAACTTGTTGATTGGAAATTGATTAATAAATTGAAATTCAAAAGAGAAAAAAAAAACAAAACGGTAATTACTGAAATGTTATCATCAGACTAGACAACAACAACAACAACAACAAAAAATTATTGAAAGATATTAATTTCCATGCAAAGCCAATTTACAAGAGCTAATCCATAATTAATGTGGAAAGGGTCGAAGATTTAGTTTCAGCCACAAGGTCACAGGGATCTCAAACGACAGTTACGCCACGTTGGGTAGCCAAAAAATTACACGCCGAACAAAAGAAGAAACGAGTCGACAATTTCAAGAGCAAATCATGAACAGATTTTTGACTCGATTTGTGCCAATAGACGAGAGATTCATCCTCCATCGCTCCCAAATAGGTTCACTTCATTTTCCCGGCTTAATGAGAAGCTCAAGTGTAAAAAAATTGTAGGCAATATAGCGAGGTGATGGCTGCTCTAGAAGCCGCGTGGGTGAATGGAGAGCAGAGACAGACGAGGAGACTACATAGAAAAATTCTATTTGATCTAATGTTTTATATCGATTATCATTACTTTGGGATCACAACAGTTGGAAATGAACATTTATTTGTTTTGTTTTCAGGTAAATATAGCAACTGAATTGGGGAAAGTTGTGACACGGATGCAATTGGAACGGTCAGAAGTTGCATTTTACGTTTACACAAACGGTAGTACTTTAAGGTAATTCAAACAATAATCAATTTATATTCTAGAATAATAATAATTTGTTTTAGATCGAATTTGAAGAAACGTTTCGAATTAACGAATGCCGCTTTACAAAATATGAGCAGTTGGCCACCTGTTCCATTACCATTATCTAATGGTAAACGATTATTATTGGATAAAGAGACATTTCAAAAGAATTTAGAGGAATTCCGTTTGAAAATTAGTTCAGAAGAAAGTACAATGGCTGAAGTTTTATTATGGTATACATCAGTTAATGCTGCCATGTTGGATCATTTAACCAATCAGATTAAAGAAACTGATAACAGCGGTGTATGGAGGTTTGTCCATTGTTATCGGATTATACTTTTGGTTTTTGTTTTTTTTTTCGTTTAGTTGTTGTCACAGTCTTATAGACAGGTCTTGACACTCTTATGTTGTAAGAATTTAGTTACTAAAATTGTCACAAGGAGCGTTGTAATCGGGGAGGTCAACTGTACAGGAAAGAGACAACAACAACAACTTTCTGTTGTTGACAAAGAGGAGAGATATCGGGGAAATAGATAGAGAAAGCTTGAGTGTGAGACAGTGAGAGAGGAATAGGTAGATGCAGAGAGAGGGAAAGGTTAATGGAGAGAGAGAGAGAGAGATGGGTAGTAGGGAAAGAGATGTTGGAAAGAAAAAATAGAGAGAGACGAAGATATAGAAAATGCGATAATAAGTGAGATAGAAGGAGGAAACATGGGAGAGATAGAGAAAGAGGGGTATAGTGAGAAGAGACAAAAATAATGAAGGATAGGGTGAGAGAGAGAGAGGGGGGAGCAGATAGGTAGACAATGAGAAAAAGAAAGTGATAAAGAAGGTGGAAGAGAAAAATGGAAAAAGAGAGGATATAGAGATCGAGAGGAGAGTGAGACAGAGATATTGGGAGGGGAGGAACAGAATGAGAGTTAAAGATAGTAAAGGGAGATAGAGAGAAAGTGGGTACAAAAATAGATGGAGTAATAAAGCAAGAAAATGATCGAATGAAGGAGTGAGGGTGGGTTGGGAGAGCGAGTGAAGGGAGGTATTGGATATATCATTATTTTTTTTTACAATCTAAAATCAGAAATATTGCATTACAATAAATTTGATGATTCACTTTTTGTATTTAGATCAATTTTTTTAATGTATAATTTTTAGCATTTACGATTTCAGGTATTTGTTGGCATTTAAGAATTTATTGAAAAGCATCGAAAGTACCGGTATAGCAAGTGTTTATGGTGTTAATTATTTTGGACGTGGCATATTGAAAACAGCCAATTATACAAGTTATATAAAACATGATGCTATTGCTAAAGATTTATTGAATTCATCATTGAATTTCGTACCGCAAATGAAAAAGGAATATCAAAAATTGGAATATTCAATGGTCGATTATGGCAAAATTAAGCTCAAGTTGAACAACGAATACTATTTTATATAAATCGATAAATTTATCTAATTTATTTTCCTTTTTTTTTTTATAGAAATGATATTATAATTAAAAATGAGCGACGTTCACCGAATATCAATGAAAGTCTAGAATATTTCGATTCAATAGCAACATATACAGACGAATTACGTAAACTACAACGCTATCTAAGGATGACCATACATGAATATGTCGCTAATACGCTACAAGAAGCTGATAATCGCGAAGCTGTCGGTATTGCAATTCTAGTTGTTGTATTAGCTGTATCGCCTGTTATCATATGGCTTGTTCGTAATGCTGTAGCAACAATTCAAGTAATAAACGACATTCCATAAATTCTATTTGTCTAGAAATTTTCTAACAATAATTCTTGCAGTTGTACGCCGCCAATCTAGCCAAAAAAGCCAAAGAACTGAAACGGGAGAAAAAGAAAAGTGATTCTCTATTATTCCAAATGTTACCACCAAGTGTTGCAACACAATTGAAACAAACACGACAAGTATTTGGATTTTCTTGCTTTTTTTTTGTTGATTAACAAATAATACAATCAACAAATTGTAGGTACCTGCTGAATATTACGCTTCTGTAACGATTTATTTCAGCGATATAGTTGGTTTTACAGAAATAGCAGCTATTAGTACACCATTAGAAGTGGTAACATTTCTAAATAAAATTTATAAATTATTCGATGCCCGTATCGAATGTTACGATGTTTATAAAGTTGAAACAATCGGTGATTCATATATGGTAGCATCTGGTCTACCTGTAAAAAACGGTAATAAACATGTAACGGAAATAGCTAGTATGGCATTAGATTTATTGAGTGGTTCGAAACAATTTAAAATACCACATCGTAAAACGGAACGTTTACAAATACGTTCTGGTGCCCATACTGGTCCAGTTGTTGCCGGTATTGTCGGTTCGAAAATGCCAAGATATTGTCTATTTGGTGATACGGTCAATACAGCATCACGAATGGAATCGACTGGCGAAGGTAAAAATATTCTAAAAAATAAAAATATTTCATAAATTAAATCGTTATATGTTGCAGCATCGAAAATCCATATTAGTCTTGAAATGAAGAAGGCTCTAGATTTGATTGGTGGTTATAAAACTGAACATCGAGGATTAATTGATGTTAAAGTATAATTAATCAAATAAAATTGTCTATATTGTTATAATAATCATTTTTAGGGTAAAGGTTTAATGGATACTTATTGGTTGACATGTAAAGAAGGTGCCATCAATCGTACAGTTGAAATGGAAACACCGACTTATTTCCAAGAAGAAGATGAAGATACAGAACCTGTATTTATGAGACGATTACGCGATGATTCTTATTTCTAAATTATTTTCTTTTGGATTTAGTCAAATAGAATTGATGTAATTAGATAACAAATAGTGAAGGAGTGAATATTTACAAAAATTATGCTTATCTATATTGAAACATTCCATATTTTAATTGCTATACTACACGTAATTTAGATGTTGAAATGGTGGCTATTTTATAAAACAATGTATGTTTGTTGGGGGGGGAAAAAACTGAATCTATACTGAATAAAAATTATTTATAAAAAAAAATCAAGTATTATTGCGCGAAAGTAGATGAGATGGTTTGACTTCTAGGAACGCCGAGTTGTAGTGGCTTCGACAATTGCTACCCAACTAATATCGTTCCAGTAGCTGCAAGTATCCAGACATGCTAAAACGGACCAAGCGAGTACACAAGCAGTACTCATCCAATAACAACTGAAAGTGACCCGAAGAAAACTGTCTAAACTTGGCCGACAAACATTATACGACATCCAGCTTAATGGATTTTAACAATTCAAACCTTAATAACATGTTTATCTACAACAAAAATTAAAAATTATTGATAATAGTCAGCCTAATAATATTAATAATAGAACAACTTCATATAATTTACCTTGTATTATTCATTTGGAATAGGAACTTCGGAATATAAAGGATATTTGATGGATTCAAACAAATATACGTTTAAATTTCAATATCTTTATAAGTAACCGATTTTCTTTTCTTTTTTCAAATTTTCACTAAAAATAAGTCTATTTTTATTAATAATAGAGTAACACTAGAAAAAAAAAACAAAAAAAATGCAAAAACTGATACAAATTATCCAATAAACATAGGAAACTGATAATTTCTTAATAATAATAAATAAAGAAACCGATAATAATAATAACTTGAGTCTAAATTATGGGGAAAAAAAACAAAAACAAAACAAAAAAATCATGTCTTTTTCTTTGGCGACACCAATACTGTAGCCTTTGAACTATCAATACCTAATGCCGATGATAATAATCTAACAACACTCTTAACATCTGGATTATCACTTTCTATAGAAGGAAACAAAAAACAGACAAAACATTAATTATTATCATCAATAATTTGTAATCATCAATTTACCATCTGTTGTTAATTGTCGTTCTAATTTCAATTTTTCTTTGTTCATTTCCAACATTGCTTCTTCAATTGTACCTTGAGATATTAAACGATAAACTGTAACTGGTCGCATTTGGCCCATACGATGGCAACGATCTTCAGCTTGTTTATCATTATATGGATTAAAATCAATATCATGTATTATCACTGTATCGGCTGATGTTAAATTAATACCCAAACCACCAGCACGTGTTGATAATAAAAATATAAATATATCGTTATTTTTTGTAAATTCGTCTATTAAATCTTGCCTTTTAAACAAAATAAAAAAAAATTACTACATTATTCAATAATCTACATTATTTAATCGTTTACCTTTCATTGACTGGTGTACTACCATCAAGTCGTAAATATTTATATTTTCTTAAATTCAAATATTTCTCCATAACATTTAATAAAATAACATATTGACTAAATATTAAAACTCTATGTCCATCTTGTTTCAAATCGGGTAGTAATTTATCTAAATAACGAAATTTACCAGATGTTGTCATTAAATTATCCGGTAAACTAAATTTCTCTATACACTGAAATTTCGAAAAATAAATAAATAATTAATTCGTAGAAAATTGGTCATCTTGTATACTCACCCTATGGAATTTTGTTAATTTACAAATTTCAAAATCGGACATATATAATAAATCTTGATAAATATATTCAGGATTTGTATCTTTATAAGTTGGATCTTTAGCTAATAATTTCGATATCTCCTCTAATTGATCTTCATCATAATGATAACGTAATAATAATGGATGATTACTCAATTTTCTTAAATCAGTCATTATACTCATTCCATTATAAGCATTCTCTTCATCATCCTAACAATTATCGATTCATTTGAAAATAAAAAAACATATATATATATATGGAAATATTGAGTTGACAAATCAATAATGAAACACTGTTTATGTTTTATGTGACTGTAAGTCGTTAGTACTAACGCTATGCTGACGACAATACCAGCCTTGAAGATTGGGTTTCTTTTTTGGTCCGATAGCATTCAATCTTTGCCTTTCCGATGGTCACAAGTCATCAATTGTTTCATTACTTATTTGCCAATCCAATTAATAGAGATAATTACGGCTGCATTATGATAAGAAGCCACTAATCGTTCATATTGTTCTTTTTGTGTTGGTACTAATGGTACATTAATAATATGATCGATTTTCTTCGGTAAATCTTGTAGAACATCACATTTTAAACGACGTAAAACAAATGGTTTCATTATACGTTTAGCTTGTTCAATTTGTTCACGTTCAAATGTTGGTAATGTTTCGTCATGTTTTGTTTTCTAAAAACAATCCAAAACAAAAACAAAAAAACAAAAAAAATACAGCTATAAATCGATAAAAACAATTCATAATTACTGAATTCTTTTGGAATAAACTTTTCAAATCATCCGTTTTTTCAGCAAACATTTTCGGCATTACAAAAATCAATAATGACATCAATTCTAATAAATTATTTTGTAATGGTGTACCAGTCAATAAAATTCGATGTTTAGCCTAAAAAAAAAAAAAACAAAAAAAACAATTAATATTGAATAATTTCAATAAAAATGGCATTTACATTAATACGTATTAAATTCTCGTAACGTTGTGTATTCATATTTTTCAACATATGTGCTTCATCGAATATTATGTAATGCATAGGAGTTACACGGAACATTTTCCTCTCTTCCGGACTATTCCCAACTAAAGTATACCTTGTTTGTTCAAAAAAATAAATCGTGGAATTAATATTTATAAATTTTCTTCGAATTAACTTACGTTGTTAAAACAACATCGAAATCTGCTAAAATTCCTTTAGCAAAATCAACACGAAACATTCGTCTTTCTTCAGTACTACCATAATACATGAATATACGTAATTCTGGACACCAACGATTAAATTCCGACTTCCAATTATCTAAATTAATTATTTACCACAAATATTAAACCACCAAAAACAAAATTTAATTAATTGAATTACCTAAAGTCGAAGCAGGCACCACAACCAAATGCGTATGTGCCGCTTGTCCGGTCTCTTTTAAATAAGCAAGAAATGCAATAACTTGCACCGTTTTACCTAAACCCATTTCATCAGCCAATATACCATTAACACCTTGTGCATGTAAAACAGCTAACCAATTCAAACCGACCATTTGGTAGTTTGTTAAACGCAAACTATAAAAATTATATAATAATCGATACTTTCATTAGAAAAAAAACAAAACCTAATAATTACTTTATTGAAAGATTCTTGGGTTGTCGGCGTACACCAGCGCCAGCTGCAATAGCACGCTCCAATTGTTGCGCCAAATTCGTACATTTCTTCATTAAATTCCGAATATTATTGCGTTGTATTAAAACTTGTTGTGCTGAATTTAATAAATCAGTACTTAAATTCTTATTATTATTCAATTTCTCAACTAGATCCAACCAATTGGTAAATGGACGTAGATCAATTAGAGCTTCAGCTTTCTTTTTCGAACACGAATTCATCAATTGTAATTCATTTAATGTTGCCGTTTGCATAAATTCTAATACTCTCCGTTTATCACCGGTTAATTCATTATTTATTTCTATATCGGAATCTTCTTCACTATCATAAACACGTTGATCATTAAAATTCTGATTACTACCAACACTTTCATTATCATCGTCATCATTATTGTTATCAGAATCATCACGATTCGTTTGTTTAACTAAAATCAATAATCATTATAACAGATTTTTTCTTTTGGTTTAGTATAATTCTAATAAATAACAAACATTTCTTTTTATTCTGTTGGTCCATATGTTGTTGTTGTTGTTGATTATCGAATATTTTACGTTTATTACCATTATTAATTTGTTCATTTGTACCAGTTTGTTCTTTCCATTTATTATAATTATTGAATTTAATATCAATACCATGACATCTTGATAATTCTAAAGCGGCCTTATCTGTATTGAATTTATTCCTTGATAAAACATCATGTAAAACCTAACCTCACAACAACAACAAAAAAACAATCATTATTAAAATTATTAAAATTCTTATCGTCAATTACAAACTATTGCATCTACTTGTGGGAAATTTGTTATTAAATATTTCAATTGTTTCTCCCTTTCAATCACACTAGGACAATTTGGGCTTTTATTAGAATTTTGTTGTTGTTGTTGTTTAATTGGTGTTGTTTCCATGTTGTTACTGCTATTATCACAATCAGAATCTGAATCGGGCATTTGTATTATACGACGACGTATTGGAACTCCGTTACTAGCTAAATATTATCAAGACAATTTTTTTATTTTCAATATAAAATTGAAAAAAAAAACAAAACAATAGATAAAACTTACATGGTTTAGTTGATTCTTTCTTTTTCCGGTGGGATAGTTCTGGTTTCTTCTGGATACGAAAATCGCGTAAATTCAGTAAAGTAGGACTATTACTTCTACTGGACATAATAATAATTAAATATAAATTTATTATAAATTGTTTAAATAATAATAATTATAAAAGAAATTGGAATTAATAATAATAAATGGAAGAATTTATTAGAGAGGGAATATCTAGAATTCTAGTGGAATTTGATTTAATGTTGGTAGTAGAAATTGTCACGACTAGAAATAAATCAACGTTGCAGTACAACTTACCGATTTCTATGTATATATAGACGTTATTTTCTTTAATTTTCCATAATCAAATAATTAGGAATCTGGAAATTAGGAAAATTAGAAAAGAAAATTTCGAACAA
>JAZBGX010000853.1:0-24032 GCA_037414775.1 Zonitis immaculata | reverse complement strand
TAAAAACTATTATTTGAACAAATAAAAAAGCTATAGTCAATTCAATTGTATAATTGGAAAAAACTTGAATAAAAACAGAAACAGTTGACAATTTGTTTGATAAACACAACCTGGAATATGTTTGTGAAACAATGAATTTTTTGATTATAATTATTGACAAAAAAAAGGCACAATCTATAGTGGGTTGAAAACGTTGATAGACAATTGTTGAACTTTAATGGTATTTAATATAGATTGTAAATTTCGAACATAACGTACAAGAGAGTATAATTGCGAAAAAAACTTCGGTATAGAGCTTATAATGAGCTTTATGCGTGCAATATATTCCCAATCCTTTGAATTGCATGGTGTTTTTCATGTTTTATTTGTAATTTAGTTGCAGTAAGAGCAATAATAATAATATATTGTTAAAAATAGAAGATATTTTCAAATAAAGATTATTATTGTCAATATTTAACAAGAAAAGCAATAAATGCAAAATATCGTCTGCATTGAAACTCTGAGTACCTATGCTTGTATGGCTAGTAAAAACATAAGTATTTCAAATTATAGTACCGAAAAAAGTACATTTGGTTCTGTCCTAAGAGAAAAACACTCCTTCTCGCCACCATAGGCAATCACTATAGTACTCCCTATGCAGATAATATGAAAAAAATATAGTGCGTGACTATAGGGAGGAAACAAGACGATGATTTCAGGAATCGTCTTTGGCCCGGATACGCAACACTCTTTTGTTTCATATATTATTATTCACTATTAACTTCATGCCGAGGCTAAAAAAGCAGTTATCTACTACCACTAATAATAATAATAATAATACCAGTATTTCTTGAACGTAATAATTTATCGTTAATTATTAATAGCCTCAATAAGAATATTCCTCTTCTCTCTCTCTCTTCCCCCTTACCCAGAAAAAGGAAAAGTTTTTAATGTTCCATCATCACTATTTGAGAATCTTTCAATTCAGGCTTTATTAATAAAAACCTAACTTATTTAATTAATTTCAATTTTTTTAAATAATTTCTTTATTAACGTTTAAGAATAATAATTCAATGATGGTGTAATAATAATTATATAATAATAATAATCGATCTTAAATTGTTAAAGGATAAGATTTTTTGGGCCAACAAACAGAAAACGATTATACTAGCACTCAATTAATATGTTAAATAGTTAGAAAGAACAATTTCCTGTTGGTTGAGTTTCATCCGTCCGGAATTTACACTTAAATTACAATATTTTTACATATTCTCCAAGTTCTAAATTGTGCCACTCCAATGGATTCTCCAATAAAGCCTATAACTACATCAATATTGTTTCTAAAATATACAGACTCAACTCAAAAAGAAAACAAAAAACAAAGACTACCTGCAAAAGTATCATTTTTTGTATTTAAAATCATGCTAATATCCCTCAAGCATACATATACTTTATAATTTATAACGATAAATTTGTAAACTCGGAATTATTTTATATTGTGATGGAATACTTTTAATAATTTTGTGAGACCCCGATATATTGTGGTGATAGTAATATCTTAAAAAAAAAGTCAATCTGGCTTGAAATTTCCAGTCTAAAGAAATTCGAATCAATTTTTGTTTTTTGAATAGATGTTGATTCTTATTCAACTCCTCTTCGTCTATTTTTATTTTCTTATTTTTGATTTCTTTATTCAAAAGTATCACAATTTTCACCTTTTGTGAGTGTCACTGATGTATTACATTTTGCAAATGTATAACGATAGAGAATATCAAGTCTATGAAATGTTGACAGGACATTTGTCATTGCGAAATGTCGACACTTCTTCAAATGTTGGAATTTTGAAAGAGAATAATAAATAAAACTTTTTCTCTTCACTATACTCTTTTATTAAAGTTAACTTTTTTTAAATTATTATTATTATACTTTGTTGTTGCAGTGGCAAAAGAGACAGAGGTTCGTGCACATGCTGGTACAAATGTAACATTACCATGTCGAGTCGATATCAACCAATGTGGTACTTTGCATAGTGTCAAGTGGTATCGGGATACATCAAGAATTTATGTGTTCAGTCAAGCTGGTAAAGTAGCTCGAGCAGAAGGCGATGCAACAGAAAGGTAAGTTGAGTTTGATTGCGAGTATGGAAACAATCTGGACTGCTAGAATAATAACCTAAAATAGAGTAGGCTAAAAGTTGCATGACACGAGCCTCGATTTGGTTCCGGATTTCTTACTAAATCTTGCAAGGAATCACAATAGACAACAATAAATCGGCACACGCCTATTTAGTACAAAATTCAGAACTAAATTTATATTCGTGTCATATGGCTCTTACTGATTGTAAGAGTGGGGACGTCAAGCCGTTTGACCTAACTTAACGCACAATCTGAAGTAGGTGTCTTGATGCCTGTACATATGCATATGTACCTATGTAGTATATTTAAAAAATGGAGGAGCCTTTGAAATTTGTAGAATTAGGACATTGGTGGTCCGGCTGACCGAAAAGTGGGCGTGTACACATGTATGTGCATGTATTGGCAAATGCTTGATAGTATTTTCTTTTTAACATTTGTGATTAGACATTAAAATATATCAAACAATGTAAATTACGTCTTTGACTAAAGTGAATAAGGCTACATTTTGCTCGATTCAATGTCAGATTTGCTTGTGAATTGAAATATGGGAATGTTTTTTCTGCAAAATTATAAGATTCAAAGGTTAAACTTATTTTTTGTAATATCAAGTGCAATTTTTGAGCAATCATTGGCGAGCGTAATGTATGTAATTTTGGCTAACTATATTTTTTAGTCATTTTATCTCGCACAACTATCAATAAGTAACTTCTCTCTCTCTCTCTCTCTCTATCCCTCTCTCTGTCCCTTTAACTGTCAGTAAATTACCCAACTTCTATCGGTAAGTAATCTCACTTCTACGGTTGTGCACTAGATGGCACAAAAACGATAAGAACTACCATAGCTCATATGTAATATGAAAATGCACAATCATCTCAGACTCGTAATGTCCATTTTAGCCTGTCAGAATCCCTAACATTGTACAAATGTATCAAAAATAACTATGTTACAGTTCTTATGATATCGTTTCTGCTAATCATTGGAGATTTTACGGTTTGTAGATGCGTCACAGCTTCTGATGATTTTGCAAAGTTGTTCGTTTGTTATAAACCAACTATACGTTCCACAAAAACAAAGACGAAAAATGTAAATTTCCTCAGAGAAAAATTATATTCCTGTGGTTGAACTAGAATCGAAAATAACACATTTGAAAATTTCTAGTGATTTATAAATTTTCTTCTTCACTACCCTTCCACCCTCAACACTAACAGGGTGGGATTTATTTAAGCTCACAATTTTATCTTATGTTGTATTTTTGATGATTTCATGTAGAATAAATCCAATCACGAAAATGAATTCTATTTCTCAGGTGTTGATAATGTTTACCGTAGAATTTTCGGTTGAAGATTTAATCCGCATTAATAAAATAGAATAGATGTCTAAGACTTAAGCGGATGGAGGAACCGCTTTTATATATATATCCTGAACACGATTAAACACTTATCGCCCTAAAATAATAATAATAATCATTATGGAAATTCTTGATAACAAACGTATTTTAAATGATCAGTAAACTGATTTGCTATTATTATTTCATATTATTTCAAAGGAAGTTAATGTAAAAGCGTTCTGACGAGTCAGCATGCTATTGTCCGCATTCAATATATATCTATATCTATAGATCAATGTCTGAAAATTCAGAATTACAATCATTTCAATCAATCGTAACATAAACCTAATTTTTCAAAGAGCACCCTCTTTAAATTGATTAATTGTAAGTAACCATTCCACTTCACCATAATAGATTTCTATCATATTGAAGAGTTTTACTTATAGCTACAATTCAAATAATTTCACTATTTTCAGTATATCTAATAAGGAGGAGAAGTGTGACTCTTCATGGAGCGCCTGAGTTTACCTGCTTAACGGAGTGAGGCAGGCAATAGAAGACAAGCCATGAAAAGTCACTTCTCCTCCACAACAGTATGATAATGGCACAATTATTGTACGTTTGAAAAAAAATACATTTGTTTGAAGTCGAGTCAAGAAAATTGTAATTAACCCATACTTCGATTGATCTTATACCTTATATAGAAGACCTTTGATGCAACAAATTGGACAATTTATTTTTACTACACAGGTTGTCTCAGAATACATGGACAGTAAAAAACTGGTGAATAGGAATAACGTTCTAAGACGAAAAGTCCTTTACAGATTCCTGATCTGATACACCCTTGATTAGATATTAATTAATTAATTAAAGTAGCTAATGGCAGGCGCGCTTAAGCGGAATTATAGTAGAGATAAGATAGGATTAATTCAGCTAAAATATGCATCTAATTGGCTACTTCAATTCAAAATGTCATCGCCTATCCACCTCGTTTTTACTGTTCAACCTGTATTATGATGACGATTAATTATGAATAACTTAAACAGTCTGTAAATAATTTATGACATTGAAACTATCAGTCCAATAGAATTTAAAAAAAAAACACCACCCTAATAAATCATGAGATTGATAATTATAATGGGGCTTTATTTGAGATATAAAACGGACAATATGGGGGTTTCGACAAGCTTAATAAAAAAAACCTAAATATTGGAACAATTAATTTCTAAATAATCTATTCGATTGTCAAAAAAGGTGAGGTAGACCAACGATTGAATCACTTATTATCAATTTTTAAACATTTTGATTAAAATTTCTAGCATCAAACAAAAAACGAAACACCAGTTTTCGAAACATTTAGAATTATTGATGAAACCCAAAACGGATCTTTAAAAATTTGACAAAAGCAACGTTGAGCTTTGTATTGTGCGGTAGGATTATTGTTGAAGTTTTTAATGTATTTTGGTTATGATAAGTTTAACTCGTCTCCAATAATAAGTGAAAGATTATTTTTATATATAAGTCGTAAGAACTTTCATCTAACTTTTATTTGTTCATTCGTTCCAGCCAACAACCGGCTGAAAAAGATCCTTCTTTGTTTTACAATTCAAATTTCTACAACCATTTCTTTTTCATTACTCCCACCCCAATATTTTTACAAAACTTTCAATCTAATCTGTTAGTGATTTTTACGTTAAATGAATCGAACTGATCTCCGACATTGGGCTTATGCCCCACACTAGAAATCTACCAGAACCATTTATTAGATGTCCTATGTCACTTCTACTTGACAATAAATATGGTTTGAATAAAAAACAAACAAATAACCGATATTACGTAAAATTTGTTTGGCAATAGAAATTGCCTAGCGCATATACCATTTTTACATAAGTAACACCATTTATAGTTTTCAAGAATAGCGAAGAAAACAAAACAAATATATAATTTACATCACAGCGCTTAGTTTTCAGAGCTTTACATATTATTATTAAAGCTTCGCTCGAGATTATTGTTGCAGCAGACCACAATCACCACAACAGGACTAGAGTCAAATATGTATGTCTCTTTATATACATATAAGTAACGTTAATATTTTCAAATCACTAAGATAATATCTTATATCTTATACCGCATTATTGCAACCGTCAACGATTCTTGTGTTGAAAATCAACATTTCTCACATAAAAGCAGTTATTCGTTCCAAGGAAAATTAATGGGTTATTTTAAGGTCGCACCGATTTAATCGTACTAATCGCCCTTCGCTCGCTAAGTCGGTCAAATAGCGTATAATCAAAGAAAAGAACCTCGCTTTCTTCCAAAGGAAATCTAATAAAACTCTTCCGAATATTCATAGTAGGTAAATATGGATTGTTCTTGATTGTTACAAGATTCTATATATAATACTCCAGTATTGGGAATGTGTCGAAAATAAATTTACTTTATGGTTAACCAATGTCGTATATACTTAGAGTAAAGTGTGTTGACATATCAATATAAATATAGAAATTCTCAATGTAAAGTTAAATACACAAATGAGATTTTCTGATAGAAATACGATACATTCTTTGATATAAATAATTTAAATTAAGATTTATCCCCGTGATAAGATCTCTTAATGATCCTTATAATTCAACTAAATTCGTATAAAATTGTACAATCAAGACGCCTGAATATCAATTTCGATATAGAAATATGGCTTGATTTCTGTAATTTCATTTAAAATAATGCTAATGAGTGCAAAAACACGAAATATTATTCAACAGAGTCTGTTGTATAAGCATGCTTGTTTAATAACAAGCTTAAAAAATCAAAAAATAACAAACAATAGACAACACAAACATTTTGCCCCATTTTTGTTCATATTCTCGTCAACATGAATAAAGTCAAAGAAAATTGGAATTATGTTTCCTTAGAATTTCATTTTAAACTAAAATTTTGATTGATATTTTTTATGATAACCGTATATTGTATATAGATATGTTCTATGGCTAAATCGTACATTATTAAGAGAGAATATATCATCAAAGATGGAAAAATTGAAATCGAAAAGAACGGTTTTGTTAACTTGACAATTTGGAATGAAACTGATATCAACTTTAAATATTCGAAAGAATAATTTGTCTTTTTGAAATTTTCAAAATTATAAGAGAAAAATTAACCATGAATTCTCATGGAGAACTATAAAAGCTGTGGTATGTGTTTAAGAATCGCGAATGTTGTTAGACAGATTTCTATGAGTCTAATATTAGGTCAAAATATAACAAATAAAATTTAAAATTGAGTATTCGTGTAAAATTATGTTCTGAAGGTAGTCACAAAACAATCAGGAAGTATTTTTATTCCTCTACAGCATCATACACATCTCGCAACGACGCTCATAGTTTTAGCAGGCCCTGTTCAAAGTGAGAATGGTCGAGTTTCGCCAAATAATCATCAATTTCAAACTACACCCTTTCATTGTTGGCAAATATCTCACCACTTAGCAATTTTTTCAAGTGTGGAAATAATCGGAAGGAGCTTAATCTTGCAAGTAGTATTGGTTTCCCATTTCAACAATAATGAATGGGAATTATCCTAACTCTATTACCAAAAACTAACGACATGACCTTGCTTGCAGATGGAACTGTCTTCGTCCTCTTTGCAGCCGATTATTCTCCTTCCGTCTATTGATTCGACTGTTCCTCCGTCTCATGTGTGAAATGCTGGATCCATCTTCCATCCATGACTATGAATCGTCCTAAGAACTTCACTGAATTGCTGCAAAACTTTGCTAAAAGCTACTGACAACCCTATTTTTGCTCCATAGGCACAAGTTTCTGATCTCATAATTTTCAGTTAATATGTTGTGTGCAGTAATTTTTTGAATGCTCACAATGGATGTTAGTTCGCCGACTTGAAATCCACTGTCTTAGATTTTTGCAGGCGTTCCTGTTATTGTTACCTTATTTGGTCGACCGCTATAGTCTTGGTGGCTTGTATGGCTTCAGTTCAACTGCACCACTCAATATTTTACTGCTATAAACAAAGGAGCAGACTTTCCCAGATTAGAATTTGGCTCTACTGAGGCCCTTCAAATGATGATCAATCCACTAAGAACGTTCCCTATTGATGGCTGTCAAACAAATACTGATAATTGAACAAAACAATGGCCATCTTTACGTCAGGTCGGATTCTTCTAATATATACTTATCTCGTACCTTCAATGATAAAAGGTGTGAATAACAAGCTTCTCGGAAGCTATCATAGTAATCAAATTTCCAGAACGTTCTATTATTATTATAATCAAATTAGAGAGATCGACAAAAGCTAGTTCGTTCATGCAATATTATACCTAATACACAGACACAATATAGATAGTGTTCGAATATTCTTCAACATTTAATATATTTTTTATACATACATACTAATACGTACATATATGTAGCATAATGATACAATTTGGGGGTTTATGAAAACTAATCTACATTACACGTTTTGTGTGATAATAAAACCGTTATTCCAAGAATACAAATTCGAATATTACAAAATTAATATGAACAATTTCTATAAATTTATTTTAAGAGAGAGAAATAATTTTATTTTAGTAAAAGTTACAATTTCTCATTTTTGAAAATCCATAAATTATTATATACCGTTCATTTATCATTACTTGAAAAATTGTGCGATACAAACAGAATTTTTTTCTTGCTACAACTTGATTTGAATACAAATGGAAACATTTCAGTCTCTTATAATTCAACATAAATTAATTTTAATTCTTTCTTTTTTTTTATAATTTTTATAATAATATTGAATAAAATCGTAGAAGAGTAATTTCAATTTGCCAGAAACTAGAGAGACATAAATATATTTGGAACATTTCCAATCCCTTTAGTACTAAACACTTCACTTTAATTGTGGAGATAACTTAGACTATACTAGAGGACAGCTTTTGTATTGAACTCTTATACAACAAATCAGTCAAAATCTCCTTTAATGAATGTATTTATTGTTTCTAGAATTGGAAAATATTAAAAATTACAAATTGATAGAAATGTCTTAACATCGCATTCTTATATATCAAGAAGAAACTTGTATTCTGTCGGATTTTTTTTGTATATTATAAAATATGTTTCCTCATGCATTATTTTCCGTTTTTTCTTATTCTTCTTTCAATATTTCTTTCACATCCTCAGCAGTTTTGGCACGTTTCCGTTATTACGACCGTAGCAGTAGAAAATACTTATTGTTAGTTGGGAATAAAACCATCACTGTTGTAAGAGTAAAACAGAAACAGAGAGAAAAAAATTGACAGTTTCAATGGGGGCAAAACAAACACCAATAGAATTTCGTTTGTTTTTCCCGATAATTTCTGTTATTATTTTATTTAAATGTTGACTGATGACACAGATGGGTCAATTATATGAGAATTATGTCAGTCGATTATAATTAAATGTCAAAATTGGAGTGCGTTTAATTTAATGTACGAGTATGTTGTCCAATAAATGTAACAGCGAGTAAAGCGCTATATAAACGTAATTTTGGTTAAATTATTAACAAACAACATTGTAACTAAACTTGCTCATTTGCAATCAATTCATTTCCCTATAATATTATTGCATTGCATGTTTTTTGTGTTGTTTATTTATCTCAATTCATGTTGAAATTATCACAATTGTATCCAATAATTAGATTATTGTTGAATATTTTATTAATGATAATATCAATTTTCTTATATTGATGTTTTATTTTCTGAAAAAATTCTAGTCAAGTTACAAGGTTGAAACTTGAACGAAACCCAAACTGATTAACTAATTTTCCCCTTGTTTCTTCGACTTATTCTATCCATGTTTTATTCGAATTTATTTAAGACACCTCATCAGTGGAAGAGTTTTAATCCCAACAATTGGAAACTTTTGTTTTGTTCAGTTTTTCTTAATTATCACTATCTTATCAATCAATTGAATTTTTGTTTAGAATTATTATTGATTAAGTTTTGTCTGGCATAGTGGTACAAATCCAATATAATTTACTCAAAGTTTAATATAATAGTTTGATGAATTATTCAAGTTGGAAAGTCGACATTTAACTGGCTTGACAGATTAACGCTTTCATAACTTAAATAATCAAGATTTGTATCAATCGTACCAATCGTCCAATAAACCATTCGCTTTATTATTTAGAAGACACACAATATAGATTCCACTTAATTAAATTGATCTATATTCTTATCGTCACCGTAAAACAATTATTTTGATAAAACATTTATAATAAGAACAGTAAAAACTTTTGATATTTCAATTATAAGTTGTTGGATATATATCAATCAATTTTATTTTTGGTTTAGTAACAATTGATAATTAATAGTTTGATTTTGATGTGTAGATCGAGATCAGACTCGAGATATTGCCATAGAGTCGTCTTTGAATTAAATGAGGATAGATGCTTAGTGTTATTTTGAAATTATTTGACAATTATGCGTAGAATTCACTGGAATAGATGATTAAAATTTACTGAACAATTATTTTTAATAACATTCATTAAAAATATAGCTACCGCGACGTTTAAGTGTCGACTAAATTTATTCTATAAACTTTCATAATATTGATAATAATATAACATTGTTGGAAATTTGTAGGTACAGTTTGCACAAACGTCAACAAATTTTAAATAAAGATGTAGAAATAGTATATTGTGCGACTAGGGATGTAATAAGACGATTCCAGTCCGAGAATGAGTGTTGACTGACTGAACTGGAGGCCAGGACTAGCACTATCTGTGGTTAGAAATCTATTCATTGTTACATCACTATATTCTTTATTCATCTATATTGTTCATATTACTTGCAAATAAGTGAGAGTCTCAAAATAACCAATTTGGTTGGCAGTTTATTTACACGTTGGCAATAAATAATAATAATAATAATGGTAGCCCTCCAATTAACAATTGCTCCTATTCTATCTGTTAGAATCGTAGTGGTTTATGTCATTTAACACTCACTCTCAAGCGCCAATCGTCTTTTTCATCCTTAGTCACGCTATATACCATTGATTTCTATTATATATCTGGATTGATGTTTCATATGGGTTTCCATTCAAATAGATGGCACAAGAGAACGTTGACAGTATGACCAACAGAGCTCCAGCTGTTGACATTTGAACTAAAATAAATTCAAGTACGCATGTGCATCAATATATGCATGAATATAAACATCTACACATAATATCAAATTTCCAATATTATTAAACCAAAGATATTCCAATTTATGAAAAAAAAAAAATCTTCAAAAACTTTTTTAATAAACAACTCAAAAATATAAAAAAACACTTCAATAATGTTACAATATTTACAATTTACAATAAAAATAACAAATCGTCGAGACACAACATGTATTTATTTTGAATCTGCCACGTTTTGAAAATACAGTCACGCAAGCGCAAAGCAAATAGAAATGTGGACATCAATCACTTCAAAAGTGGACAACTCTGGTGACCCTAACAGCAATCCAGATATATAATAGAAATCAATGCTATATACTATCGAGTATTGTTTTACATGGTTTGTGATAATAGAGGACGTACTAAAAAATTCAAAAAAAACGTTTAGACAAAGAAATATGAAATCATTTTCATTCGACCATAATAATATATTGTTTTTCAGATTCCGGAAACATTGAAATTGATCTTTGTTCAAATATTCTTTATATTTATAAGAATTTTCATATTTGTTTCTCAATTCTGTTTATTTTACGATTTTATTTTCAAGAATTTTCCAATGGGACAAAAACAGACCTATGATCGATCAATTTTAGAAATTTATTGTAACAATATGCCAGTTTTAATATAGTACATTGAAAAACAAGTTTCAAAAAATGACAATCCCTGCACGAGATCAAGGTTGAAAAACGAACGCGCAGCGCGAGTTTTTCAATGGTCGAGTGCAGGAATTGTCTTTGGAAACGAGTTTTTTATACTATTTTTTCTATTTTGCACCCTTTTCTGATATAAATTGACTCTTTGAAATCGAAAGGAGTGCTTTAATATTCATTAAAGCACTCCTTTTGTTACCTTAACAACGCTATTATAGAAAAATAGAAAAATAATTTTATTATCTAGTTTATATCACAATAGAAACAGACATATATGCCAATTGCGTTAGATATTACAAGAACGTCAATCATTATTTGAATGTACTGATATTCATATGTATATAATATGTATTAATAATGGTATTAATGCGTCATCCTTACAAATTCAATCGATTTTATCATAAAGATGACTCTAATAGCTATGGAAAATTGAGTCTATTGGGTATTCTTAGTAGCGCCACTCTGTTGGCTGAATTTCGCATAATTGGGTTATATCTTATCATCGTTTGATATTTTAAAATCTGTCAACTAGAGATTTTTTTCTAATATTCTCTAAAATTAGAGCAATAATTGAATTGGAACAATCCCTATAGTAATGAACTTTTTGTGTTTTATTGTTAGTTTTATAGAAGTCAGAATGTTCTCTTTATTGTAAATATGTATTATAAACTCCCATGTCATATTTCCAGATCGAAATTCCTTTCAAATCTTTTTGTATTAATTTTTATACAAACAACGAGTTGTGGCCCACTAAGTGAAAGCTTTCATCATCCTAGGCGGTCTTGAAAATCTAGATCACGTTCCAACTAATGTAAAGTGAGACAGGTAGTCTTCATAACTGTTTATTATGGCACATACTATACTATACTATACAGAGCATGATACGATGGAATGAAATATTATGTATTTATTATATTTTGAAATATTGAAGTAATTTTCGTTGATTTTATCATAATGTTAGCTTTTCGTGTCCGAAATTATTCAATTTTTTCTCCATTACGAATACAGTATTTAATCTTAAATCATAATCACATCATTATCACAATAAAGCGAGTTTTTATTATGATTGTTAGTCTCGTTTTTGGTTTTTTCAATTTTTTTCCAGAATTGATTTGAAGAAGATCTATCTCCATTTTTTTTCCAATTATCTTTTAAACTATTTCCATAAAACTTTGGCAGTAAAAATGGTGGATCAAAATTTAACATTTCAAATGTCTGGTATAGGATCAGTATCATAGAAGTATACCTAACAAAATCGAATTTGTTTGATAATGGATAAGACTTTCACAATGTGATTTATCAAAGAATTAGTTGTATATATTTTTTTTTAAGTTCTTACAATAATAATTCAATCTGGTTTGTTTGTAGTTTCTGAATCTAATAGACTGAAATCAAGACAATTTCTAAAGTTTCTTTTCATCCTGATAAACGACTACACCTGTATATGTAGATGATGGCCAGTTCTTTTAAATTTAAATTATAAATACCACCTACTTTGGAAGGTTGTTAATAAAAACACTTTATACGGTAATTAATTTGATAGCGTAAATAAAAAGAATGACTCCCCTTGCTGAAGGATTCTTGTGTGGCTTACTCGATACCAATAAAGGACTGTAGCTCTTTGCATATATTGTCAGACTACCACTATTAACTTAGTCCTGGTTACCCCACAGAGGCTCATTTAATATTAGATCTACTTAGTTGGAGAACTCTATCGACTTGATAATTTGATGGAAATTGGATGATCTTAATAATAGTTAGATTTATGATATCGCCGACCTTAGAAATAATTTGATACCATTATTTCTATCAAATGTTTTTACGTTTTTTGTTTGTTTGTCATAATATAAATTCTGTAATTTCAATCTTGTTTCATTTTTATATACCCTCAAGTTATATAGTTCATTGCTTGTTCCACAAATAAAAACAGAACAAAGAGGATTCACAAAAAAATTAGAATTTGAAATTTTCTGTTTTGCAACCTGGAAAATTGGCCAATTAATTTTTAGAATATTATCGATCCTTGGAGAAATTCCATTTTATGTAATAATACAAAATGGTTGCTAGTGGTCGTAAAGTGATAACAATTCAATTACGCACTGTTCTAACAGAATCTTTTATCTTTTATTTTCCTCTACAACAACAATCAGTTTAATTGGATTTGGCAAAGTAACAGCAGCTATAATGAATGATTTTTTCTCTTCTTCTTCTAATCGGACCATCTCTATCAATATAAAATGCTTTGAATTCTTTCTGGAAAAAATTCCAACCACCGCATATTTAATCGATCTTAGAATTTTCATAATGAAAAATATGTCGATGGAAAAAAATTTACAGGGTGCAAAAGAATTCCGAATACATCTATACATATATTTTCATCGCTCCAGTATCTATTTGGGATTTTGTACGATGAATAAAGAAGGATAAGATGGAATTTCACATTTCATTCAGTTCTCTGTTCACAATTTTTATTATAGTTTGCTCGTTGGACGTTTGACCGCAATAAAAAGAATTCTATATATAGGTTTCTTGTACATTGAATGAACGATTGGAATCAATAGTGTTTTTTTTTTTCGTTCCCTTATCAAATCTTATTTATCAACACTGACTAAAATAATCTGTTAAGTATGAGGAAAAAGGACCTTTTGAGATGGTTGCTTCTCTTTGTGACATAATACTCTCCCACCAACGTATGGTACTAAAATGGTGCTTTATAGGGCATCTAAATTGAAAGAGATCTTCCCATAAATAGAGACTACTTCAGTATGAAAAACTTCTGTTAATTTTTTTTTCAAAATATTACCTATATCGCTTGTAATTCATTAAAAATAGTCGAAGACATGCAGGACTGTGGAGTGAAACGTTGTTAAATCAGAAAACATTCCGAATACTAGACGCACAATTTTAATTTCGTTTGTAGAACTCCCTGTTTTGAAATTTTTATACAGCCGATCACATGGGTGCTTTGGAATTCATTCAGGAATAATTTTGTTACAATATCACCTGCATCGCCTATAGTTTGCCGGGAAGAATATCCAATGAAAGATAAGTAATTGTGGAGGGAAATGTTGTCACGTCGAAAAATACTTCAAATAGAAACCTCACTAGTTTTATGTTGTATTTATCCAGTAGATTATTGGACTCCCTGTTCCAAGATTCATTTGCTATTAGCGAGATATCGAAAAGAACTTGAGCTCGAATGTAAGATTTAAGATATTTTTAAAGTGGCAATATCTATTGTAGCTATAAAGTAATAGAAATAATTGAAGTACAGATCGTGGATTTGGGAACATTCCTAACGAGTTTTTGAACAATCTTGTAGAATTCAATATAAACGTCATTCTATAATAATATTCATTATATTGAAACGAAATAAAAAAATAAGTAATGAAAAATTCAAATATCTGCTTCTTATCTTTTATATCTCAAGTGATATTTGCTCATATTTATTGTCGATTTCTCATATAAAATAATTTTATTTTTCAATAACAGAATATTCGTTGTTTATAAATATATTGATGAAACGAGACGAAACTCTGCATCTCAACAATTTTTACTATACTAAGCCAAATATTTCAATTCTATTTGAATGACAGCTTGAAATCATCAATCACATTTAGGGCTTTGTATCAAAATCAAATACGTTTTTTGCAATCATATTGATTTCTCTTATAGTCAACGACACAAAACAATTGGAACGAATAAACCACCTTATCTCTCTACATATTTTGCAAATATATTTCTATTTAAAACTAGAGTTTAATACTTGTATTTTACATTTCTTGCGCCATAAAAACGCGGCATTATAATAAAATATTTAAAACACGTTCCTACTTTATTTTATTTTTTTCGATTTTTTTTTTATTATATTTGAGTTATTGGTAACCGTAAAGAATTTGAATTTTTCTCCAGGAAATTCTCGATATAAATATTAAATTTTTTATTCATAATTCAAAATTATAATTCATACACACACACACATCAGGTAAAAATGGCTATACTTAAAATATAATATAGATAGAATTACGGACACATATCACCTGCTCTGTAATATGAACTAAATCCCTTAAAATCGGTAATAATAAATCATCTATTTAACTATCTTAAGCCTAATTTACACCAATGGCATAGGCTATCACTCTATATTATCTGGTCGGTTTTGAACAAAAAATTAAAATATATTCGATTCGAATAAAGCCATTAATGATTTAGCGGTTGTCAACTCCATACATATTGATTATTTTGATTTTTAGTTCTCATTTTGTAATAGTTCGAAACAGAAAAATAATATTCTGATATAAATAAACCATAAAGTTTAAATGTGATCGACAAAACTTTGGATAAAAGTTATAATAACGTTCATAAACAAAACTTTTCTGAATATTTCTATGGACAGGTAACGGAGAAATTTCAAATGGACATTATAAATTAAACAAAATGTTACCACAAACTACCATGATTATACTTCATTCTAAACTAGAAAGGTTGCTTTCCAAAATTATATAGAACATTTTGTAATCGTCTCATTAAAAATAGACCTTACTTAAAACATATATCTAAGCGAATAATCAAAAAAATTAAAGCTGAATAGTTTGAGTAATGAATTACTTATTTGTTATTGGAAAAACACGATTTATTATCAATCAATTATGAAAAAAACTTATTTTTCCAAGTTCAAATAGTTTTTCTCTTGTCATTCAGATTAAAAGCCTCTAGAAATTTGATTTCTAAGTTGAAGTTTGCCCATTTCTATCTTTACATGAATTAGGAATCAAAACAAATGCAAATAATTCAATTACATTGGAGATCCGAAGAACTTTCAATATTTTATTGATTGATTCTATTTGAGTTAATTGAGTGTTGATGGAATTTGTTCTCTATCAAATTCATAATACGGAAAAATTCACATAACGAAGTCTTGAACAGAAATTTTAATCAATGAGAGGAATCCCAGAGGTACCCAAACTAAGATAAAGATTGAGGTTTTTATTTGAGAAAAATATCTGTGGTAAAAACTATCAAATTCAAGTTCACACCATGTTCTTGAAGGATTTTTTGAAATCACCCATTAATATTGAACGCCATCATCGGAATGATCATCGTTGTTATACAGCTTTCATGAAAAAAAATACACAAACAATCTAATCAGTTTAAAAACAGAGCTAGATTATACTTTGGGAAGGTCTGCTTCTTGGTTTAGGATAATATTATGGAATCGTATCACAATGGTCGACCAAATAAGGCGACTACCCAATAAATTGTGATGAAAAATCTGCTGACATGGTAGGCAATTTGAAAAGGATTGTGCCTCACAGATTGATTGATTGATTGGTGCCTCAATTATTTACAGTTGAGCAAAAATAGTGTCCTCACTTGAAGATTATTTGGCAAAGATTCTCAGCAGTGAAGTAGAGTTTAATTCGATGAAAAATGGGCTTATTAATTCTCACTTGAGGCAAAATAACAGTACAAGCAATGAACTGAAAGGATTAAATTGGCGCCTGGGAATGGGAGAACAGTTTCATCTTCGGGCAGGGCCAAGGTGACAGTTTTTTAATATGCTCGTGGGATAATACCCATTGGTTATCTTTAGTATAAGGAAACGAACAACGGCGAGTATTTTCGAACTTATTATATTACTTGAGTGTTACAGAATCAAGAAATAATGTCATTCTTAGGTAAGAGCAAAAATTTAGTTCTAAATCAAACATCTTTTATTGCAATGTGGTAATAATAGATTTATCAACAATGAAAAGGTGAAGTCTGCGATAGATGACTAATTTTAGGAGCTCAATGATTCTCGTCATAAATAGAATGTATCGTAACTATTGGAAATTATTGGGGGGAAATAGTATCGAGTTAGAAATGAAATATAAAGAGAAGTATTCCTTGGTTAGGTCGGGTACTTCTAAAACTATTCTCGTAATAACAATACACATGGACTATAACTGTACCTGTTTTTTGATTAATAGTTATTGAGAACTTATCAGATCTTTTACTTCGTAATGATCAATTCGGAATCTGTAAAGTTTCGAAGTGTTCGAGAAATTTATTTTGAATTGCTTCTCAATAATTTCAGGGCTCAAGAAGAACTTTTATTTTATATGGATTATCGTGAATTGTGAAACACTATTTCTTATAGTCTATTGATACCGTGATAACTTTCATTGTTCAAAATTTTTTCAGAATTTCATATACTTAGACTAATTCTATATCTAATCAATTATGCATTTATTTTGGTACTTTTTTATTCAGATAAGTGGCTATATTCTCACTGATTTTTAATAAGAAAGCTTCTTTATTTGCAAGTAAGTCTCAATTTTTTCAAATTTTATAAAAATTTCGACTAAATTGGAACGAGCCAACTGGAAAACTTATGTTATTAGAAAAAGTTCAGAGAGGATTATAAGAGGATTAGAAGTTTTGATTGTTAGGAATAATGAACTTCTTGTTAAAGTCGTGAAAATATTAGCAAAAGAAAAAATTGTTTGAAAACGAGGATTATCAAAAATAAAATTCAGATCATGATTCAACTTATTTTAATGTATCACCGATGCAATTTTTTCGATTTGATAAATTCTTATTTGTGGGAAAAAATTGATAAATTTGTTTACCAAATACAAATGTCTATGAGCCGAATTTTTGTTGGGATTAATATTCTATCAGTAAATATTGACTGAACAAAGGTTCGTTCGATTATGATTTTCTTCTATTATTGGTAGGTAAATAAAATATAAATTCTAAAATATAATGGGTGTCTCGATGAAGGAACCTGAACTGTTTCAAGTGCAAACCAAATGGAATTGACATGGAAATCTAATTAAATATTTTATAAACCTCATGAAATATGTATAGTTCTATTATATATCTTTTTGTACTGACAATAACCAATCATATTCGATTGTTGTTTTATAATTATTTTGATTATTTAGTTCTAATAGTAACTATTTCCACTGTGTGTGTGCCAACTAGCAAAATTATCCTATATAGTAATTTATTTATTGAGTGTTTGACATCTTGCTACATCAAACTCATGAATTCATAGTCGACTTTCAAAAAAAGTCTGCAACAATTTGGTGTAAATCACGATGCTCGTAGTAGATAATTGTTCGAATAATGATCGTAACAATAAGCTTTTCAAGAGAAAAAACATCTCAATACTAGTGTAATATGTCGTTATTCTCCCATTTTTGTAGATAAAGGATGATGATCGTTATTTGTCGTTTATGGTCAACAATATGTGTCGGATTTAATGTCACAATCTGTGAAACAGCAGTGCCTTCTACATATATCTCTGAATATTATTTATGGATATAGAAGAATAACGGTACAATTTTTATCATAAATATAACCATCGCTATTTCCACTATCAGTCTGTTGAAAGCAAATCGATTCTATCATTTTACTTTCTTTTCGTGGTAGATTTGTAAAGAAATTTTGAGTTGAACTCACCAATTACTTTTCAATGGCTATCAATATATAGTACATACATTGGTAGGTAGATATGGTGAACATTTCAATTCGATCAATAATATATATTGTCGTAGGTTTTCCTTACACATCGAGATTAGATTTTCAACTATACTATAAATACCAATTGGAAATGGAGAAGGACCTTTTGTGTTGTTGTTCAGTTCACATTTCATACAGCCAATTTTCTATCTACCAATCGTGTTAGTTCAACAATATAAGTTTTTTCCTTTTTCTAATAGTTACCAACAACTTTTTTACTGAGTAAGCAGTTTTTATCTAACTTTCTACACTTATCTATAGGAAAATAGGATGTATCGATATAAAAAAAAATATATTCTATAGTTTTGTCATCTGCAAATTTTTGAAAAAAAAATTATTTCTAAGAGCATGAAAAATGGGAGATATGACTAAAATGGAGAAATTGACTGATCGAGAAGTAGACGTTTAGTGAAGTGTCAGCCCATGTGCAATACCTGACTTGACCCAACATTGCTTGGCCTGACCTGACAAATAGATGCTCAGTTGCGTATCAACGCATTCCTAATGTCGTCATGTCTGTAAAGCTGGCATAGTCAAATGAGCAGAATCACCTGATTTTTGACTCAACATTTAGTGCTAATTTACTAGCAAAAGAAATAATTAAATGATCTTTCTGAAACGGAAATGGAAATACTGCTAGCTTTTGATGAAGCTAGCAAAAGCGCATTCTTCTGAAAACACTATCGAGGTATACTGATAATAATTTAGTGCTCAATTAGTACTATCGATACACTCGAAGAACATTGTCGAGAAAAAAAATTTTTCTTGTGCCATATTCAAGTGTCATACTTTGATCAGGAGAAGCGTTGAAAAAATTCTCCATAACAATTATATTTGAACAAAACTGTGTTTTTTTTAGGTTTAAGAATAAATAATAATATTGATGATAATTATATAAATAATAATAGTAATGATAACTATATACATATATTAGTATTATTATAAAAATGAAAATAATGATGGTAATAAAGTAATAATAGATATAAGAATACTAGTATAGTACATTGATAAACAAGTTTCAAAAAATGACAATTCCTGCACGAGACCAATTTTTAAAAAGCGAGAGCACCGCGCAAGTTTTTCAATGGTCGAGTGCAAGAATTGTCTTTTGAAACGAGTTTTTTATACAATTTTTTCTATTTTGCACCCTTTTTTGATAAAAATTGGCCCTTTGAAATTCAAAGGAGTGCTTTAATATTCATTAAAGCACTCCTTTTTCATTAAAGCATTCCTTTCTTTGCAAATTGCAACGTAGTGACCGGCAGGTTTCCAGTCCATGTATTCATTATTTTCATTTTTTTATCATTCTGATTTTTTATACGTTTGTTCTTGTACCGTACACTGTACGAGGATAATAGTGGACTAATCCTACAAGTTTTATTGCTCTTGAATCAGTGGGTCGCGTAAATATTTTTGGAATATATGTTCCAATTGTATTTTTATGGTTGTCCCATCAGCCTGAAAGGGCTCGAAGAACACCAAATCTCCTAGAAGTATATAAATTGTACAAAATGCAGCCCTTTTTTTAAATATTTTTTAAGGCTTTTGGAAAATCATTTGTATGTTCAGAAAAAATTGTCCTAGTTATCCCCCGGGAGTTGAACCCGGTACCATCCAATTGCCGGTTAGATGCTCCGACCTCTGAGCTATGAATAACCGATACATATCTGAATCATATGAATTGTTCTTTCAGTACAGCCAATACCAATACAACCGTATGACCTCAATATATATAAAAAAAACATGCTCAAAATTTTCAAAAGAATAATCTGTGACTAAAATAACCGGGCTAAAATATCTATCGAGATGCACAGCGTTTTGGGCAAATTAATGTTTTCCCAAAGCTTGGATTGGACATTAAAAGCTTTGCAGGGAAGCTTCTAGCTTAAGCTCTACACCCGATAATGTCTTTTCAATAATATTTTTGCTCTTCGACGATAAGCTTCTACATTCAATTTCTTTTTTGAAACAGCGAAGACTAAGTGGAATAAACTGTTGTGTTCTTCTACAGTCATCTATTGATTAAATACAATTAATAATTTTTATCATCTGGATCGAAGCTTTGAGTTTTAATAACTCTGTTTAGCCAGTGGAAACAACATAATGTCAGAAATGGTCTCATTCAAAATAGCCACAGACTTCAAAACATATATATAGTGTATGTTACGGGATGAGGTGAAATTTAAGATCTCAGATGATACCAAACTTTGTTACATTCTTGTTGTCAACTCCCTCACTCTCGTCTGAAATCATCTCTTGTTTCATCTCGTAACGCATAAAATACTATTCTATTTAATTACACGTTATACTTGATTTGTCACTGAATATAATTGGTGCAGTAACCTCATAATTTTATTTACCGACGTAAATGTTATTAAGTTATGTTTCATGTTATTTTGTCATCAAGCTAGCAGTGTCGAGTGTGTGAAATGGAAAAATAATTTTTCGACAATGTTCTTCGAGTGTATTGACAGCACCAATTGGGCACTAAATTATTACCTTGATAATTCACCATTCAAGATATCGAATTGCATTGCATTGCATTGCATTGTTGAGTCAAAAATTAAGTAATTCTGCTCATTAAACTATGCTAGCTTTACAGACGTAATGTTGTCTTATGTCGTCTTATGTCCCCTAAGGAAAACATTCATAATAATGCAATAACTATGAAGTTGACAGGCTTCAATGATACTGATTATCAATAATAAACGTGTCACCGTTGAACTATAACGATCGTACCACGCTGTTTCTCCTCAAAGTTGGCGTTGCATTGGAGAACTTAGGGCCAGCGTAGTTCATGTGTCTTTAAATTTGAGATTTGTTGATATATTTCTTGACAAAAATCAAAGTTAGAATATTGATACTGGATTATAACGTGATAAAATGATTGAATAATGTAAAATAAATCCAAAAATTTGTGTAAGAATGAAGAAAATCAAAGTTTGCTATTAATTGATAACTGACTACAAATTATTATTATAATTAGCGTCAGTAATCTGCATTACCGACAGGCGGCTGAAACAATCAATAGACCTACGTTCACAGAGTCAACGTCAACTTTGAGGAGAAAAAGCGTGGTACGATCGTTAGTTATGAAGTCTATTAAAATTTCTATCCTCTATATTCAAAGACAATTGAGAATATGTTGGTTATTATTATCAGTAGTATCGATTACAATTAGTTATTCTTTAGTATCAGCCCATGGTGTCGTGCTCTCTCTCTCTCGCTCTCTCCCTCTCTTACTTACAGCTTTCTCAATAATATTCACGATTATTATCAGTGTCTTATGATTAACTCAAACTTGAAAGTTCTTCCGGAACGTGATATAGATATCAAATAAGTTTCGATGAACATTAATAATAATATTTATACAACTATAGCTATTTAGGTTACATGATTGTGAAGTGGCAAATTATGGTAGGGCTTAGTACCAGAATAAATCGCTAGACTTCGACGTGTCGCAGATGAACGAGCTTAGACGTTAACGCCCGAGCGAGACGCCGGTACACAGGATTTCATCTAAAGCCCGAAGATGCTAGTAACGAATTTTGGAGAGTGCACATACCAAATTTGCAACTTTGCTAAAGAGTCGTACAAGAGCAATGAGTGTATTTTAACATCGAATATTATGCCCATAAGGAAGATACTTTATATTTTTCTCAATAATGAACTAAAGAATCGATGTAAACATAGAATTATTAGATTTTTTTTCGTAGATTATTGATTGATTTATTTTTCTTCAAATGAATGAGACTCTAAAATCCTAATCCATTTGCTGAATTATTTATTTACTATTAATTATTATTATTATTATTATCACTATTATTATTATTAATGCAGGTTGAAGTAACATTAAATCCTTTCTGAAGCTACTCCAATTAAAATTATTTTATTCCAAACAGAATAAAATAGTAATTACATAGAATGAATAATCATTAAAAATATTTTTTTTGAATAAAACTTCAATATAGAATAAAACTTAATCATTCAAGGGGTGGATTCAAACAACATTATATTGCCGTCTTGCATATAATATATCTGAATTTCCAGTTATTTCAGTTATTCATTTACTTGGCTACTATGCAATCTCAGTAGGCTTTAATCAATTGCTATAGCTCCAGAAAAGCTCTATTATTATCAAATTTCAGGTGCAGGTATAGACTTTTGTTATGAGACATCTTATATAATTGAGAAGAAATTAAGAAGATTAGCGTTATGAAGTTATTCTTCAAATAATTTTATGAGAGTTTTGTGATTTTCTAGATTCTGGCAACCTACCTTGACCTTGGGGATGACTCCAAATCTCACCCTGCACTATCCTACTAGCTTGCAATCTCTCCGTTTTTTGACTTGAGACTTTAGTTTCTATAATAACTCAATTTTTTCTGCAAAATTTTATTTTTTGAAGATTACACGTATTTCTGAATCAAGCTAGAGTTAATTATTTTGCAGATAAGCCCACAGCAAACCAAAAGACGGATGGGCGAAATTACTTCTTAGACATGGATGTGTGACCATATTTTGTAGTATGACACAAACATGTACTCATTAATATTGGATTTGCTTTAGCTTGGGCATTTATAATTGAATTTTTCATAAATCCCACAAATAACTCCTATGATGTAATGCAAACGTGTTGGAAGACTAGGAGCTCCTTTCCTGTAAAGGGGGCCACTCGTTGGAAAATTTTGTAAGGATCTCCTCAAGATCCACATTATCATCAGAACTTTTTGCACTTAATTGATTAGATAACTCATGAAACACATGAAAGTCAATTGTAACCAAGTCTGGCGAATACAGTGGATGTGGAAACAAAGATTAATTTTGGCTACTTGTTGAATTTGACCTAGTGTTAGCATCTAATAAAACATTCTTCCGTGCATTTCTTTGATGTCTTGTGCAAAATGGTCCGGCTCCTATATAGAATCAATTTCCAATTAATAATTTGAGAAAAAATAATTCTAGGACGTTCTATTTTCTCATTCATTTAGTCCTTTTCATCATTAGAATAATTACTTGTATTCATCTACTCTCAAATTTTTGTTTGATTACTCAAATTTCGAGGTAGTGTCTCTTATAATTCTCAGAAAATCACAATAAATGACGTATTAACAACAAAGCAGTGACCTGAATATAGAAAGGTACCTGGAAACGATGATCGATTATTATACAAGAAGAGACATTGTTCAAAAAAGAGAGTAAAGGAAAAGATTCCTACATTTAGCTTACTCTC
>JAZBGX010000852.1:12237-24038 GCA_037414775.1 Zonitis immaculata | reverse complement strand
AAACAAAATTCAGAAATGTTTTTTTTTTTTCAAATCGAGACTGTTATCAATAAAAAAACAAAACTCCCTAATGCCTTATTCAAAGTGAAAAATTAACGAAATCTTAGTCAGTTATAAGGTAAAGCCGATATATTTAACGAGATCTTTCTCACATCGACAATTAATAAAAGAAGAAGCGCCTCCACCAAAAATCAACGAACGACTGAGTTGAATAATAATAAATTTTCCCTAATAGTCATATCGATTCTTCTTATTTTCCACGACTAAAAGTTCAAATAAATAATTGCCATAAAATATTGTGTATTTGTAAGTGTGACAAAAAATTATTGCCTTGTTATATAGCTTGTTAAACGTTATATATAATAATAATAAGTTAACCTGTAGTAGTTGACGTTCTCTAGGATATATTTATAGTCATGGAACATTAAATCAAAATAGAGAAAATTTAATAAGAATCTCTTTAATATAATTATATCTATATATATATAGTTCATTTATATAGAACAAATATAACTCTCAATTTTAAAAGAATGTTTCGTTATATACATATATATTTAATTGAAAACTTACTATGTATTGAAACGAACACTTTACTTTCTTCTTTCATCAACACCAATTTTCATTTGATTTTTTTTTTGTTATCCAACGATTAGAAAAATAATAATACAACAAGCGGGACCATATATATTTATATAAATTCATTTCACGTTTAATTTTCCTTGTTCATATTAAATATATTTCTCAATATTATTGAAATTCATGCGTGAAAATTTGAAATCAAGTTTTGAAACTATTCAATTATTATTACATAATCGAAAGAAATGAATTTTCGTTTATCCGAAGAAAGAAAATTATCGATATTATCATCATCATCATGGAGCTCGACATTTCAAATTAGTTCATCTTCTCTATATATGTATATAGTTTGTAAATATACGTAGATATATCTAATAATAATAATATCTATAGAGAAAGAATAATACTAAGGAGAAAAACGAAACTGAAACCGGTTGCAATTATTTCCTGAACAATATCATCAACTATTTAAAAGAGTCAAGTTGCATTGTTGTCCAGGATGCAATCGTGTTTATTCTTTTTGCAATTTTACAAAGCAAAAAATTAATAGAATTCACTTGCGAATGAAAACGAAATGATGATGATTCTAGTTTAGTTTTTATTTATTTTTAAAAAGAATTTGAATTAATTAGGGTGTGAATATTCAATGTTTTTTTTATTCAATTTCTTGTATTATTGAACATATAACATTAATTTTCTTTTTGTTTATTGACGATTCTGTTTTTTTTTGTGATGTGGACAATACAAATAATAGTTCAGGACATGTAACAGTACCTGCTTTCATATAGAATCAATTTGGATTGAATTACTATTATAAATTTTGAACTTATTATACAATATGGGTAATTATCGGACAATGCTCGATATTTTGTAATGAAAAACCATACAACAGATGTACGATTGCCTAATAATTGTGCACTAAAATTCTTCTCGTATTACTACAGTTTAAAAGATAATTAACAAACGGTTGTTAAGAAACCCTTTATTTATTAGAAAAGAGAAAAAAAACAACAAATCGATCGCAACTATAATAATCTAATCAATATCTAGGTTAAATTGTTACAAATAATAATTTATTTTATGGATACTTTGTTGTTTGAAAATGTCACCAATTTTTTTGAAATATTCAAAAATACAACAAACATTTTTCTCTAAATTATTGTAATTTAAATGGAGCAAATCATGACTTAACAATATTAAACTAACATTTATAACAAAAGTGGACAATTAATGTTGGCCTTCGTTAAAGATAATGTCATAGTTTATTATTCGTAACAATAATTTAGGACTATAAATGTATAACAAGATATTTAAACTGATAATAGATCAATATTGAAATAACACTACAGCCTTGATAAGAAATTATCATGTTGTTGTTGATGTTGTTGGTGTTATTTTTACATTTTCGAAAAATTCAAATCGTAGGTGTGAATTTTTACCAATATGGATATCTATGTCATTTTAAATCGATGACAATCAAAAGATTATTTTGATATATTAATGATATGACAATGATAAATTGTGGATTTGCATTTATATATTTATAAAATATCTAAAATTATCTTATAAATCTACTTTAAATTATGCAATAATTCTAAATATTATGGGGAAATCTTAGAAATACGAAAAAAAATCTAGGTATCTAGGGTAGAGAAAAATTATCAAATTTAGATTTGCAGTATCGCTTGACCCATTCCTAATTCGATATTAATGTTATTTATAATAACGATAAGAGGCGGTTCCGGTCTAGAGCTTGCAAAATTCGATTATGATTGAATTTTTTTCCAAGAAAACTAACATCGAATTCCTATCTAATTTATAAGTCAAGTTGTCGATTAAATAATTTGTTCTTCGAAAAATTTATTGGAACCGAAGAATATAATAATATTGACTGTTTATCCAGGCAATTATATATACAAGGGGTGATCCAAAAGTAATGATAATCGGTATAAAACAATATTTATTAAATAATAGATAATTGGTCCATCATTTTTTTTCTGAATTTTTTTCTTAACCTAACTATTGCCTCAGAATTTCTTGCCCATATAAAGAGGAAGCAGTCACTGCCAGCTAGATCTGCATTGTGTGCGAGTGCATTGTCTTGATGAAGCAGAAATACATTTCGCAGTATGCCTTGCCTGTCGCAAAAGACGAATGCCATGCGGTAAACTTTTGTTCCGAGCTTGCGAATTTTGATTCTTTCAGTGTTAATGAGGGCAATACTGATTGATTATTGATTAGTTTCATTGTCGGAATCGAAGTGTACGAATTGTGTCAATAATCTGTCAATTTGTTTCATCTGTTGTTCGGTACTTAAAATGATATGCGGAAGCCTTGGTCATGTGAAGTTTGTCGCTTAGTATCTACCGAACTTTGTCTTAAGAGATCTTTGTGCCGTTAGCTAATATTGTCACACTTCGACCAGTTTGAACATGTTTGGTCATCCTTCGCGATGCTTGTTTTCTGTGGGTGTTCTATCAAGTTTAAAGTACTTCCATCATCTTGCAAGTGTACAATATGAAGAGACACCGTCCTCAATGTTTCCACCAAGTTGGCGTGTATGTCTTTATAGTAGAAATTTTTTTCTTGGGTGGAAATATTTAATGACAGCTCTGATTTCAGTGTTCTGCTTCTATTTAAATGAATGTAGGTAGTTCAAAAAATAATGATGTACCTATTTGTATAAATTTTTTTTATCCGTATTGTGTCCACTTTCCTGTGTCTTTATATTTTTGTTGCCACAAGAAATATCCGATTTTTATTACTCTCGGATCAGCAATTCTATGAATTTTGTAAAACATTTCCTCAATCGATAAAGTTCCAGTACTTTAATATGAAAGCAAAGTTTTATATAATTTTAAAAGTGAGAGGCACTTATAGGAGTTTCTTCGAGATAAAAGAAGACATAAGATCATTAAATAGTATCGGATTTGTTGTAATGGTGAATGGATTTTTTTTTAAAGTCGGGCTTCTGATAGCGGATAATACTAATCTTCTGCTAGATTATAATTCGAAATTTTTATAACTAGCAATTCGAAAAATTTCTTAAAACAAAAAATTATTACAATATTTTATTGGGATTGACATAAAATTTTAATTAGTTTTAGAAATAAATGAAAGCACTAACTGCGTTTGAAAAAAGATCTTCCCATTAAATGATGAAAAAAATTAGAAATCTTTCAAATCTGTAATAAATCAAGTTCTAAAGTTTAACGTTGCTCTGAATAAGTATTCTTGTGTTGAACTAATTGAAAATTTAAAATCACTGATTCATATTTGAAGTGGTGTACTCAAGAGAAGGACTTCTTGTTAGTTTGTTAAATCATGGAAATCGATTTTCTTGAAGGCAAAAATGTTTTTCTCGCTTTTCTTTTGGAATAAAAAAACACATTCTCATTTTAGTTAGAGAAGTATATATGTTCGTGTTTCTTGAATATGTATGTCACTCAAACAAAAGAATTGTGAAAAATTAGTAAAATAAACGTTGGTGGTCTTGGAATGAAACCTTAAAAAATCAAACCAGCCGAAATGCTTCCTACGAACTCGTTAATCCGTAATAGTAATAATACTCAGTGTATTATAACAGGGCATTCTTTCAAAATAGGTAAAATCCGATTGCACGTTTTGTATATTCAATAGAAAAAATGAATAAATGCGATTGATTGTATCGTCGATGCCAAAGTCTTGATAAATAGCATATCTAACAATATAGTAATGGTGATCGATGCTAGCGGGTAGAAGCGAAACTGTTTCTTGCCTAGAGAAGAATCACATTTCTATCTAGTACCATTGGAGTAATGGTCTAGGGTCTGAAATTGTTCTGCTTCCACCTTTATCAAAGTGATTTGGAAATATTCTTGTAAAATCTACAGTGAGGACAATAAAATTGAAATCTTGATTAAGTTATAGAAATTTTGCGAATTCATAAAAATTTGTACCTACATTTTTTTCTGCATTATTTCCTACAGGATAAAAAATGATAAACGAATTATTTCGATAAAGATTTTGAGATAATGGTAAATTTTATAGAGAAAAAAAAGAAGACTACAAAATCTACCATATGTTGTTCGAGACCTTATGAGCTGGACGAGAAAACGATTATGCAATTGCACCATGGTCCTCTTAATCTATCTAAGAAGAAACACAGTTTTTAATCTTAACAGTTGCATTCCATGAATACCAAACGAAAAATTTAAAGAAACATAAATGAAAACTATTGTTCAATAGTGGTTTTTTTTTCCATAAAAGTCGTCGTCCAAGTTCGATGACGGTGCATCTAAATAATAAATATAAATGAATAAGAGGCAATGGAGAAAATATGAAAATGTCTCTGTTGGAGATCATCTCGAGGGTGTGTTGTCACACTTTTATAAAGATATCTATTATTAAATACCACAATAATAATAATAATAATAAAGTTACAACAAATAGTGAATATATAATTATTGGAATTTGGTTTCTTTATAAAAATTATACTCCATCTAACCGAATAATATCAACAAATTTAATCTGACTAGAATACAACGGATCATGTCAAAAAATATGAACCCACTGTTGAAATATCGAAAAACTGGCAAGTTTAAGGATTTAATATTGTCGTCCTTTTTTTCCACTTGTTAACATTTTAGAAAATCTTTTGAATATATGCCGACATTTGACAGAAGTGATGACTGGTCATTAATCGGACTTCAACACATTGCTTGTTATTTTATTCGATTTATATATAGATATAGTCGTATGTTTGAAATGAAAATAGTGACTTTTTTTTCGTGAAATTATTAGTATTAATTTATAGATAGTAGTAGTATACTATAGTGAATAGGAGGAAGTGGAAAGAGATTTTTCGGGGTCGATTACCTGAAGGCGACGGCGACGGCGTCGACGACCAACTATGCAACAATTCAACATTCCATCTGTTTCCCATATATTTAATCGAATCATATAGAAAAAAATCAACAACAGAAATACGATGATCATGGTGATATATGCCTCGTGGATAACGTGCACGTTCTTCCAGTATCATTCCATATGTACACAAGTTAAATAACTTTATATGCAAGAATTCGAAGCACTATAGAAAATTGCTAGATATCTATAATAATAATAACAATTCCCCATTATAATTTTCTATATATATAGACTCTATGTATTTACAGTTCTTGAAAATTGGCAAATTTTGAATATAGAAAGAAGAAAAGGTCAATAATCGTTGGAAAAGTGCCTCAAGTATTCCATAAAAGAAATACAAAATCTACAAATTACTAATGCTAGAATTGAGCCACCTCAAGCTAACTTTTTTTTTTTTTTAAAAAAAAGCTTGCAATAATAATTCATAAACTGTAACTTGAATCTTTCGCCAAAAATTCAATATCCAATTACAATCAGATTATATTTAATTACAATATAAATTACTTAAGTATGTTATCTTTTTTTTAATTATTTTTTTAATTAATCATTATTAATTGCAATTAACAAATAGCTCGATTTTATCAACAATAAAAGCAAAAAAAAAAGCGAACTGGTCCAGTTGGATTTTATTTGAATAATAAAAAAAAATCCATTCCCATGAACATAAACAAAAAAAATTTAGATCGACGTGACTTGATAATTATTAAACAATAAAATTGATGATGATGACATCATAATTTTATTGCCGGAAATTAAAAGAAAATCGGATTTTCCTAGAAACTTTCTTTTCATAAATCATAATGAATTCAATAGTTACTTAATTTCAACAATTACACATTGTTATTCATTTTTTTTTATATGTTAAATAAGAGCATGTATTTTACAGGTGTTTCTATTGTTTCAGGCTGAATAAATTATATGTTTATATTTAGATTATTAAACTAATTTCCTATGATTATTTGAAACGATCGAGGATATCTGTTTTATAGACAATAATTTTCATTTGTTTGGAAAAATCGACAACCGTAAATGACTCTATTTATTACCATAGAAACATATACATCTCCATCTTATTAATTCTATTGAAAACTACAAGTGTTTTATCTCTTTTTCAATAATTACATTTTCATAATAATCTATTGTTATTCAATCACAACCATATGAGAGATGATGACATTCACCTTCAATATTTTTTCTATAAATAATTTCAATCTAATAATTTGTATAAAAACATAATTGCAACAGTCTAGTAATTACTTTACACCGACGATTTGCAACTTTTGTATCGAGATATCCTGTTGGTATTTAATAAAATATATTACCAACCTATTGGGCGAATAATTTGTGACTTATCGTTATATTTATCGTTATTATTAATCTATTCATACTATATATACCTATAGATTTTCTAATGTAACTTCACATGGTGTACAACATTTATTTATAAATCAATTCGAATATATAAATCAAACCATTGAATTTTTTCCTATCTAATTGTAAATAAGAAAATTATATTTCGGTTTTTCAGTAATAAATTTTATTATTAATCTACGCCCAAGTTTAAAGTATGAATATACAATTCTATTGTATATGTAATATGATAAAATGATAAAGAAATTGGAATAAGTATAATAAATATGATTGTTGCATAATAATATTTTTCGTCGTCTAGACTTGGTTATCATTTATTCTATTCTTCTAAAATCGTTTATTGAAACATTTAAAATAGAGAATTCAAGAAACTACAGGCATACTTTTTTTCTCTTGATTATGTTGTCAATTATTGTCGAATCTCTTTTGTTCGAACACAACAGGAATTGATTCAGCTAGCTTTGGGAGAAATGTAATCACGCAAATCGCTGGAAATACTGGGTTAATAAAATGAACAAGGAACAATGTTGGTCAATGTAATGTTGAGGATTGGTCCTGTTTGTATATTCAGTACAATTGTTAGATAATAGCTATTTTCGCGGATAGAATCTCATTCACGTTTAGATGAGTCGGGAACTTGTCCTGAACAGTTTCGTTATCCTTCTAAATAACATGACAAATTTCATCCGGGAACACTAAAAATAGAAATAGAAAGATGCACCCTCAATAAGGAAGCATCGAATAATTCCAATTCAGACACAATTTATCTTGGAGAGGTGTTGGCAGTTTTTGCCGGATACTTTTTTTTTCATCGAAATGAATAATTCCCATCAACCAGACGTAATGGGAGCTCCTTTACTTTAGGTATAGTTAAAATTTTCTCTAATCACTCGACGGATTTTTCTGAGATTTCTCTCGCACTTTGGAGTATTTTGATCAACTTTTGAGCAACGAGGGGAATCTAAATGCAAACACAAAGCTACATCGTCAACAGATAAAAACAAAGCTTTCAATATTATTATTTCGAAATAAATATTACTTACCATTTGTTGCCAAATATCTCTTATTCTATCTATTTTATGGTTTTATTTGGAGCGGTGAAGATCAAAGAGAATTGTAAAACTAGCATCAACAAATCGTAAGAGGGTTTTTTTTTAAATTCAGTTTTGTATAGAATGAGTCATCATTCAAATAACTGCGAGCTTTTCTTGTGCTTTATGTTCGTTGAAATGTTTCGGCTGAATAAGTTCTTCAGAGATTTCTAAATATTTCTGTTATCATTTGTTGCATATTTAAATTTGAAGCGGTGAATTTAAAAGAGAAAAAAGAGCAATAAAAATAGATGGAATATATCTACTAGCAAAAGACAATTTTCTGTTTTGCTTTGTGTAGCTTAGAATTTCTTACTGAGCTTTTATGTTTATCAACAATCGACAGCTTTTATTATTACTTTTTCAAAACTTCCTCATCAGCTCGTTGCATTTTTATTTGGCTTGATCGAAATGGGAGTATTTTTTTTATCGTTCTTACAAGTAATACTGCAATTCGCAATAATTATTACCCATCTCATATATAATTGAGTCATTAAGAGAATAAGAATAGTTTCGCTTCAATAATGGTGGATTACAAGGTGGACTCGAAAATATGAGGTTGTAATTGTACATTTTTTTTTCAGACGTTGTCATCGGTTACACAAATCATAATACAGATGAACATAACAAAAAATATGCTTGCAACATTGATGTTCTGGCCTTTCGATTACTCATCTTTGTTTTTATTTAAATTACAACCTCAACATTAAGGGGCGGTTCCGGTCTAGAGCTCACAAAACTAGATTACCTTTCGCAATTTTTTGTTTTTGTTTTCGTTTTCAAACAATATAAAACTAAAAAATAAATAAAACGAATAATGTTCTACGTGTTTTTGCATTTTATTACCGATGTCTCCATACTAAAAAGATTTATTTTTATAGAAGTTAATCAAATATGTAGTTATATAGCGGTATGAAGAGATCTTAAAATGAAAACATCAAAAAAGCCGACTAATTGATGGAAATTTTGCCATTCTAAATTTTATTCAATGCAAAAAATCAAAAAGTATATTGCAGATTATTAAGGAATTTTACTTGAACTATTCGACTTTTTTTCGACTATTTGCAAAAGGCGAATCTCCTATTGTTGTTAAAAATGTAGATTAACGGTAACATGATTTTATTTCTTCATAGAAAGTGGATAGTTCAAGAGAATAATGACCATTAGTGAAATCAATATTCAATTTTTTTATTTGAAAATTCGAATTTTCAAAAAATCATTCAATTATAATTTTTTTGAAACAGTACCTACAGTTTTCAGTATTTTAGAACTTCAAAACATTGTTTATAGTAATGGACAAAATGCTCCAAAATTAAAGTACAGCAGTTACAATCTTCGATTGGTCTGTTGTATCTTTGACAAGATACAACAGACCCGTGCAATTATCTTCTTCTCCACCTACAAATGCAACTGTCCGATAGCATAGCAATCTTTTTCATTACCAGGAATGGATATCAATCCATAATAATTACAGTCTACTATTCGAAATTTTATATTTGCTTATTTAGAATATTTTTCGAGCATTGACCGAGAACGTAAGAGGCGAAAAATTTCCTATCGTTGTTGAAGATGTCGCGTTTAACTGTTAAAATTTTTTATTGATTATTTCTTTTATAGAAAGTGGAAAATTTAAGGAAATCATTAAAAAAAAAATATCGGTTTTTGTAGAACACTTCCATTAAGTTTATCTATAGAGGCGACATTAAATCTTCTTTCTCTAAATATTTCCATTTTTTTTCCTTCAATTTTTTGACATAATTTATTTATAATTATCTAAGTATATAAGAATTGGATGCGGACATTCATTGTTATTGTTGAACAATGTCCCAATTCTCATACATGATGACTGTTCTCTATGTAAACTTTCCGATATTCGACATACTCTAAAGGTCATCATCTATTTCTAAATAAATGAATAATAACAACAACAACAACAGTAATAATAAAAATTATAATAATAATCGAAATACGAAAACATTAAATTTTATTATATATTTTTATTTTAGTTTATTGAAGCTGAAAGAAAATAACAACGATGTTGAAAAAACAAAAAACAAAAACATATATATGTATGTATATAATCGAAGTTTCGTGTAAAATCAATTCTATAAATAAATACAATCCACTCTTATATGTGGATGGTAACGACTTGCAAAACTGCATTCCAAAAATATTTAACCTCGATGGCATGTTGAATTTGGAACATTCCAACATTTTAGAAGAGATCGATCGGTTCCTTCTCGATTTTTTTCTCTTTTGATTTTATTATAAATACCCACACACATGCATTTTTAGATAGGACCATCCTGTTGCTTTTTGGAAACAAATTTTAATCATCGAAAAAACAAATACGAAAATTTTCCGGTAACCATAAATCTATAGGAATATTTGACATCATCGACAATATAAGTTTTTCGGGTAATTTTCAATTATAACGGATATCCTAAGATTGAGCGTTGATTAATCAAACAATTTTTCCAATTTTCGTTATTAGAATTAAACCAAAATAAACAAAAAATTTAGGTTATATCGTGACATAAATTATTAAAACATTTATAATATAAAATTGACGCCATCATTATGATGATAGTATAGTGATCTCAAGTATAGGAGTCAAGTTCGTTTGGGTGAAAGTGGTCGAAAAATGTGTATCTCTACTGATATTATTAAAAAAAACAAAAAAAAAACTAGCTGATAGGCGCCAGAAATTCCGGCTTCAACACTTATTCCATATTCTTTTACCAGTCTGTCGTTATATAATTTTATTTTTCGACTACTATACAACAATCTTTATACGGTTTCTTATTTATTTATTATGTATATATATACATACGTCCTTGTATAAATTAATATGTATATGTTTTACTATTAAAATTTTTATAAACAACTAGTGGAAGACTTTCTATTATATTTCTTGATACATCAACTGACGTTGATGTATTTATCTTTCATATAGTCGATGATGATGATGATGGCGTTAAGAAAAAGTAGAACATTAATTAATAATCGTTGCATATAGAGAATGGGATCAATTAAAAGACTATTTTATTATATTGTAATCAAGCAACTACAATAGAATTTATCAATATAATTTTTTTTTGTTGAATCAATAAAACCAAAGGTTATTGAATCCCCTCGGATTTGCGTGGGGCTGTTGGGTTAATTCCTTAACCTTGCAACATTCCAGAACCAGAATTATAAATAATTAATCAAGTGAAAATACCTACGTATTCAATAATGACAACAATAAAAATTATATAACAAACATTTTATTGGTTTATTTGGAAAGAAATTATTATTATCGAATTTCTATAATTGAATTTAAAGAAAAATTCTAGTAACAGGTAGGATATTGATTTATTTTATTGAATGTTATTGTTTTAAAATACAGTTCATTGTTTCATGGTGACATTTTAATTTAAATTAATTACTTATAGAAATCCGGACTATGCAGTTTTATAACATTATCAGGCAAAGACATGGTCAAGGATCTATAGCAGAACATGTTCTTATAAACATTCCATCATATTTAGCATTGATGATGGTTTATTTCTATTTCATCAGTATAATTAAGAAGAAAAAAGAAATTTTATATCATCAACGCCTATCTGTCAATATTATACCATAGAATTCTATTTTATTTAATTTTATTTCCAAAACTATCTATATAGGTATATATATATATATGAAGAATGAACTATTGAATATGAAGAAAGTGTAGTGCCCATGAAATTATGTTTCCTATGCCATTGTTTAAGACTATAGTTAAGTATATCTTAACAAGAGTGGGGCATAAACAGCATTCCTGTCGTATAAAGGAGTCTTTCCTATTTCAACTCAACTCTATATGTACAA